>RPOG01003136.1:0-71468 GCA_008086565.1 Thalassoma bifasciatum | reverse complement strand
AGGAATGCCCGTTTTGCCCTGCTGCAGTACGGCAGCCCCACAGAGCAGAGGGTGGAGTTCGCTCTCACTCACAATCTCACAGTCATATCAGACTCACTGGCAGGAGTCAACTACATGGACTCCTCCTCTGCTCTTGGCAGCGCCATCATCCATGCGGTCAACAATCTGGTGATTCCACCGGTATGAACCCTCACACACAAACACACACACACACACACACACACACACACACACACACACACACGTTTTCTGGTCAGGAAATATTTAATGAAGTAGTTAAACACATCAAGAAATAAACCCTCAAGTCAGATGAAAAAGATGATCCCATAGCACAGTAGTTTTATGCATTAACTTACAAAGAACTTTGATAAATATCAATACGTTGTATTTATTTTACAGAAACTATGTTTATTACACAGTAGATGGATGGCTATGACCCTGTGTTCTACCTCACTGTTGTTGTACCTTAGATCAGCTAAGCCAAACAAGGCTGATCTCCTGCTCTTTCTAACAGCCTATTTTCCTTTTAGATACTGGCCTCTTCATTTAGATATTGTCAATTAATAACAAAAAGATGAATAAATTGAAAAAAGCCTCTGCCCAAAATAACAGCAGGCCTGATAAAGGTTAACTTGATATAGCCTTCAAATTGGAAGTGAGGGATCACAGTTAGCCTACTTTAAAACACATCAAAGCCAAATTTACCAACTGATTATCAGTTTTCACCGATAAATAACAACCCAAAGTTACACCACCTGATTTGTTGTAACTTCTGTCTCAATACTTTGCTGGTCTAGCTTATCTAATTGACCTTATTTACAAGGCAGCTGTTGTCAGCTTTGTGCTGCTATGGTAGAAGCCGCTTGTTATAAACGTGGGCTGTACATTGTTTTACTTCTCTCTGTTGCATCAGTAACCGAAAATACAATAAAAAGTGATGACTAGGATTAAAAACATGCAATATTATGTGATAACAATACTTAAAACATGTTAGCTACAGTTAAACATATGAAGACGTTTCTATTTGAAGTCTGCACACTAAACATTTATCACACATATTAGACATTTGAGCTGCACGATTGAATGTGAAGTTATAAGGAAAAAAGCCCTTTGTGACTTTTGTGTGTAGCTATCTGGTTTTATTGCACTGTAGTAAGGGATCATTTCATCTTTCTCTTGCCGCAAAAGGCAGCAAGTCTACGTCTTTAACCCTCCATCTTTTGTTTTTAGCGTGGAGAACGCTTGGCTCGCCGCAACGCTGAACTGGCCTTTGTGTTCATCACTGATGGCATCACATCCAGCGAGCAGCTCGATGAAGGCGTGACCGCCATGAGGCGAGCAGAGGGCGTTCCCACAGTCATCGCCATGGGAAAAGACACAGATGAGGAGGTGCTGAGGAAGGTGTCGCTAGGGGACATGTCAGCCGTCTTTAGAGGGGATGATTACGCCATGCTGAACAAGCCGGCATTCTTTGAGCGCTTCATCCGCTGGATATGCTAGTGAGGAACTGTAAGGCACTACACCATAGAGTTAGAATCCACAGAATGAACGAAGGGCCAGCTCCTTCAGCGTACACAACAACACACACACAGAGGCAACAGCAAACCTCTGGGCTCATTACAATTTCTGGAATAAGGCAGGGAGAAGGCTACATGTCCAAATAATAAGAGTAAAAAATTGTTGAAACAAGTTAAAACGATACATGTTTTTCAGGCAAACACTCCAGCTGGTACACACAAACACATAACTATGCAACAACATTTATAAGTTGTTCATCAAAAACTGTGGTCCACATTTCAAACCAAAGACACTCACCCAAGTTTCCCAGAGGAAAGATGTATGATAACTGAAGAATGTGTATGGAAATGCTTAGGCTCTCTCTTTTTTATGTTTTTGTTGATTTTAAGTTTTGCTCTCTCTGTCTTCACAAAGTCAGTATTTACAAAAAAAAAGGTGCTAAAGTAAAAATAAAGGACAAAGCCATCTGAGTGATTCTGATGCCTGTTCTTACATCATGTTATGCTGTAATTAATGTAGTTTGTCCAGGGGATACAAACATGACACGTTCTCCAGAGTATGCAAATTATTGCACATAGATGGTATAAATGTCCAACAGTCAGCTTTAAAAAGAACACACACACAGATACACACACACACGCACAGACACACACACACACACACACAGATACACACACAAATAATTTGACAACATCAAAGAGACACTTGTGAACACAAAGTCCAAATAAAGCCTGATGTGGTGACCCCTACACTGTCTTTTGTTTTTATTTGCAGGAATATGTTTGTTATACTCTGTTTTTGGTCCATGTACTGTCTGACATTAGACCTCTTCAGCCAAATCAACAAGAGGTCAGTTCTCAACAAATTGTTATGAAAAGTACAACAATTTTGATACTTATTGTGTCTGAGGACATTGCAGAAAATGTTGATGGAAATAGATATGCCTTAACTGATGTTGAAAATAGGAAACAAAACTGTGTCATGTGAATATTTTCATGTCACGAGAAAAAAGTTTGCAATGGGTATGTTAGACAGGCCTTATCATAAACACATAAACTTAAACTATAATAAATTTATGAACTGATCAAGCAACAGTTACGTTGATTTGTCTTTTGCAGTTGTTGATGAAAGTGGAAATTTCCTCCATGTCCAGCTTGTGCTTGAATGTCATTGTGTAATGAGCATTCATCCAATCTCTCACAGTGATGTTTGAAAAGGACATCACAGTGCTGTGGTGGGAATGACAGCTATATTTTTTTCTGGGGCGGGAGGGAAGATGAAATATTGTCATGTATTTAAATTATTTTACAGATACTTAATTCAGATACATAGTTCTCTAACAAATCACATTTTTTAACATAATTTTCAATGCCACAGTAGGTGTGCGACCATGGACCGTGTATAGAATTAATTGATTATATACAGTCTATGCCAAAAGGAGAAAACAGTGATTTTGCCACTTTGAGGGATGTTGAAAAGTATAAAAAATATAATAATAGAAAGGTGGTTAAAATGTATTTACTGTTAGTGTGTGGAATTTGTATGAACTGATGTGTATTTTAAAATTATAGCCCAAGCGCATCAAAGTGCAGGTAATGTAAGAATCACTTAATTCTTGATGTTAACTTTAATTCCACCTTAAACTGCACACAGCCAGTCACAGTTTCTGATAAGAGGGAACTGTCGGGTCTTAAAGGAGCCATTTTACTCCAGGCTCATCCGCAGTGACATTCTTACAAAGACTGGGAGCTTTTAGATGGAAACTGGATGAAAACTGTCCGTGATGCACTGAAAATCGTCTGTTTGGGGAAAAGTAACGTGCTGTGTCACTCACAGTCGGTCAGGAAGTTTGATCATCGACGGACACCGTAGAAGAGCGTGACCACAACATCCGCGTTGTGGACGTCAGATTGTTGTTTTATAGTCTTTGGTTGTCACGTGCAGAGCAGCGGAGAGCAGCTCAGGTCAAACAGGTGAGTTTCCTCAGTCCTGTCTGAACTCCTGTTAATGCTCCCTCAGGTTACCTCAATGAAAAAGAGTTTTGAAAGACATTAGTATGTTTGTTTGAAGTTGTTATTCGCTTTGTCCCAGCAGTTCTGTTCAATTATTATAATGATACTTTTCATCATTTCTAATCATGTTTTATAATCACGTGGACTTTGTGAGCTGTTCCTCTGATACCATTTCACGAATGTCAGTGCATAATAACAGTTTTCGAAAAATGAGCAAAGCTGGGTATAGAGTTCAAAGATCAATCACTTGCACATTGCACAATCACTGTAAACCTCACACCACAAGACTGTGGTGAAAAGCTGTCACGGTTTATATGAAATAGACTATGCTTAATAAAATGTTTTTATTGTGGTGGTAAGAATAGAGTCTTGGTTGGACTGTAGCTGAGTTGAAGTCAGTCATGCACAAGAATTTAATTGCATGAGTTTCTAGTGTGTGTTCATGCCTGTGTCATTTCATGTGTTTGTTCCAGTATGTCCACTATGGAGGGAGAGCCCCTCTCTTCTCTCTTTACCCCTGCTCTGGTGGTGGATGTGGACAAAGTGAAGAAAAATGCCCAGAGGATGATTGACCGCTTTCAGAGGATGGGGGTGCAACTTCGACCTCACATGAAGACACACAAAACTCTGTATGGCCATCATGCACAGTCATACTCAGCTCATGATCATGTCTTCTCAGAAACACTGATTTGGTTTGTGATTTGTTTTTGCTGTCATGTTTAGTGAGTGTGCTGACATCATGACGGGCGGATCACGGCGGTGCATTGTGGTTTCCACGCTGGCAGAAGCCTGTTTCTACGCCGACCACGGCTTTGATGACATCCTGTATGCATACTGTCTCCCCTTCGATAAGGTTGTCTGTTCATACACTTGAAACATTTATTCCATCCCTGCAAACTTTAACTGTAAACTACAATCATACCAAGAAAATTTAAAAATGAAGTAGCATACTATGCGTTTAAAATTTCCAAATGAATTGCAAACTGAGGTACCAAGCTGTCACTTACACAAAAAGTGAATTTAAAAAAAAAAAGAAACAAATCACCTCTGTGTAGTCAAGGAACTGTGCATAGATGTCAAGTTTCATCGGCTGTGCAAACTCCAAACTTGAAAAAAGAGGTTTCAACAAACTGCCCAAAGTGACCTGGATTTTACTCTTGAAGCAACAGACATCAGACAGGTCTTCTTTTGTTCACCATTTATTTTCCTTTGCCTTTTTTAATGCATTTCAAGGTAAAAAAAAAAAAAAAAAACAACAACAACAACTTCGAATAAACATGAATAAAACAAGTTAAGCAGATATTTAAACAATCATCTGAAAAACAGACAATCATTAAATCTGCAACCTCTACTAATAAGCTCAAGTACAGCTCTAACTTATATTTTTCTTTACAAATAACTAATTCATTCTTTCATTTTTAATACACTTTTAAAACACTGAACAGATCAATGAACGTTAGGTGAAAGCTAACACGTTCTTACCGGCTGCTTCTTTGGGTTTTTGGTTTGTTTTTGATCTGCAGCTCTTTTGTTTGAAGGTTCTGCTAGCTTTCAGCAGGCTGTCTCCTCACCTGCGCCAGGTGCGGCACTTTGAAAGTGGGTCAAACCCTGCCGGAAGGAAGCTGGCTTTTTTGAAGGGTGTGACCACGGTAAATTAGTTATGGATTGAGATCTAAGTTGTGGTTATTTATCTGTAAATAAGTTAGATTTAGGAGGCTTTGAGCAATTTTGATTTAGAGATTATTTAATTTAGTGTGCCTGTAATTATTTATTGGGAGTTATGCGCTAGCTTCAGCCAAACTTATCACTCTCTTAAGTCACTGCTTTATTTTATTTCTAGAGACACTTCTTAGTATTATTATTATCATTAGTAGGATAGTATTATTATTTAAGTCTAGACTTAGCTCTGTTTTACTTTGGATCTTTAATTTCTTAATGAAGCTGCAATTTGACTTCACAATAGAATATATATTTTTCAATAACTCACAGGTGCTGAATGCCATGAGGACCTTGAACACAAGTGAATTCATTTGAAAAAGAAGAAGAAGCAACTTGACCGATTTAACAGTAAAAGCCTTTTGATTCACCTGCACCAAACAGACCTATGAACAAGCTTAAAGAATAGCAACACTGACACCTGACCGATAACCCGTCAAATTTTTTTAGAAAAATGCATAATTAATGTCCCCACTGCCACTTTGCTGTCAGCACCTCCAATGATCCAGAGAGTTCCAGAGAATGAGTTACATAAAGAGAGAGAGAGAAAGCTCTGTGCTTTCACTGTGCTTAAAAGCTGTCTTATTGGCTTCTTTGAAATAAATGTCAACATTGTCAAGGGCAACAGTTGATCCTTTTTTTTCTGTTAAACTAAGAGTTTAAACATGCGGTCAAGTGACTTTTTAGCATGAGCTTTGGAACAGTTTCTTTTAACTTTCATATTTTTTCTTTTTGTCTTCGTTTTTAAAATATACAGTTACTCTAAATGTGTATGTGTTTGTTTTAGGTGGAGCGCTGTGCAGCCCTGTCAGAGAGACTCAATCTCTTCCAGGTTTTACTGGATCACCCTGATGCTCTGGAGCAGCTCAGACAGAGACCATTAAGAGACGGTCGGCTGTGGCGCGTCTGGATGAAGCTGGACTGTGGGAATGGACGAGGTGAGAAAATACAGATAAACAAATAAACAGCTCTGCATCGCTTTGACTGTGACAGTACAAAACACCTGTTGGTGCCCTGTGTGTTTGTCCTGAAGCTGGTGTCCTGCACTCGGAGCCTGAGGCGCTCAGTTTGGCTCAGGCCATCGCTGGGACAGAAGGGGTGGAGCTAACAGGAGTGTATGCTCACTGTGGGAACACCTACTACTGCAGGGGGGTGGAGCAAATACAGGCTGTTGCCAAGGAAACCACCAACTTAACCCTGCAGTTCATGGAGAAGTAAGACAAAGTGAATGAAAGAAAGAGAGAACAAATCATGTCATATGTAGCCTGTTTGAGGAAAGTTTAAAGAGACCCTCCAAACCACATTTTCGATCTCGGTTTAAAGGTTTAAATTCTTTGAATTTGTTGTTTTGGTTTGTCAGAAAATAGCTTATCATTCATGACCTCCTATCAGTGCTTTCAAACAGCATAAACTGAGAATAAAGGGAAACTTGTTTTGTTTCAGAAGGAAACAGTGCATTGACAGATAAAGATAGTAACTGACTGGTGAACATGGATTATTATTTAGCACTGAGGAAATAGGTGTATTTGAGGGCCTCACACTGAAGTGATGGAGTAGCATTATATCAAACATGATCTGGTCCATAGAGATTTGTTGTTACTGAATGAGCACACAAATATTTTTCTTTTTCCCTTTAAGATATTCATATGTCAGTGTTTCACATGCAGTTTAGTTTTCAGTGACTACATGTGAATTGTTTTGTTTTACACAGTTGACAGTTGTCACAGTTAAAGGAATTTTCACTTGAAATTCTGCTGGAAGTGATAGTTCTTCATACTTCCATGGGATCTTGTTTTTTTCTTCTAGGCTGAAAGCTGTTGGTATCACCTGTAAGTCCAGCATCGGCTCCACCCCCTCCTGCAGTCACCCTGTCAAAGACATGGAGCAGCTCAGTGAGGTCCATCCTGGGAACTTTGTCTTCTACGGTGAGTTAATCATTTTTTTTCTGTAGTTTTTTCTTTAGTTTATTCTGTTTTCTGGATGAAATGAACACCCTGAAGAGAAGACTTAGAGACTCAGAGCGTGTTGATGTTTCTGATGTTCTTTAGACGTGCAGCAGTCTGTGATTGGCTCGTGCAGTCTTGAGGACGTCGCTGTAAGAGTTTTGACCAGAGTCATCGGACACTGTCCTCACAGGAACCAGCTCCTGATCGACTGTGGATGGGCAGGAATCAGGTGCTTTCATCAGTGTTGCTTTTGTTTTTGCAGGCTGGAGTTTACAGACAGTCGTTTCACATTCCCAGCTGACAAAGTAGTTTAAATAGCGATGCCTTTGCTGAAACTTTGATAGGGGTTGAGTTAAAGGGACAGGACACAGATTTGTAATAATACCACTCATCAGTAATACCTATGGCTAGATGCAGAATGTCAATGTCATCTGTGGTCCATTAAAATTTGATCAACCTATCTCAGGACTACGATAAAGAGAATATCTCTTGTACTTTTATCACTCACCTTAACTCCAAGATAAACTTGTTAGTTATCTGGTAGCATAAGTCAGTGTTGACTTTACATCCATCGCATTGCGATGGATGCATAATTTCATTTACACCTTGTTTTGTTTTTAATTTTTTCATTTAATCTGAAAAAATGCTGCCACCTGTAATGAAATGGTGGATGATCTTCTGCAGCTGGAGAGCGCAAGGGGCACTGTTCATGTCTGGTGTATATGTATGTATATTCCACTCTGACATTAGTGGTCACCTGGTTATGACATAGCTTTTATTAACCTTGATTAAAACAACAACAACAAGTGCATCTAGACTAGTTCCAACATGGATACAGAACTTTGGGACGTTCAACCAGGACTGTTAACTATGGCAGCTTATAGAAAAGCTAGCTAAGACTGGTGGTCTGTATTGCTCCAATGAAAGTCCTGAAAACTTGTTCGTTGCTCCCAGAGGCTCTAATGGGTCATGAGATTCCACCAGTATAAGCAACTTCACTAAGTTTCAATTAATTTATTACTAAGATTTACTCAGATTTTCTAATGTCATTGCATCCACTGAGTCTCTTGTTTTCACATCTCTTGTTAAACCTGTTCCTTCCAACTGCTCTCAGTCTAGACGGGGCTGGAAAACTTCCCACTGGATATGCCATGATTGAGGGACATCCCAACCTGAAGTAATGACATACTTTCCTGATTCTTAATGCAAAAAATCCAGTGGAACTGAGGCTCTGATGACAGAACTTTCTTTCAGATTGTTGTCAATGACTCAGGAGCACGGCAGAGTGGAGCCCATCTCAGGACAACTGGACTTCAGCAAGTACCCTCTGGGCTCCATGCTCACGCTGATCCCTTACCATGTAAGTTTACCTCAGAGTCATTCTGTGGCACTGTCACTGTGGCACTGTCTTCTTATTTAATCGCTCTTCTGTTCATGTTTGCAGTCCTGTGCTACTGCCATGATGCACTCTGTTTACTACGTGCACTCTGAAGGTCGGCTGCTGGGGAAGTGGACACCAACACGAGGGTGGTGAACAGCTGTCCAACCGTCCCCTCATGCAGGCACTTGAAAAGATCAACTATTAATGCTACGGTTACTGCACTACCATGCGTTTCATTTGGAACAGTTTCCCTCCTGTACTCTGAAAAAAGACAAACATGAGTTGTAGAAATTTGTTCCAAAGAATAGTGAAGCAGTGAAGCATTTTTTTGTAAGACACTACTATCTCTCCTGTTTTAAATGAGGAAAAAAAAATTAAATCACATGTATGTGTTTAGTCTCAATTATTGAATGAGTGAAAGCTTCATCATTGTGTTGTTTATTTATCATTTCTCTGCTGCATCATGTACCTCAATTTGCAAGGACTCAGGCCAGAGGCATTAAATCCTGGTAAAAACACAGAAACAAAAACAACAATAACAGAAACGATACAGTTAGACATAAACTCACGTGCAGCATTGTTCTGTATCGATACAAGATGAGGTGTGAATGATTTTTTTTCTTCTTGCATGATAGATTGTCAAAGAGCGTGTTTTATATCCGAATGACTCGCAAACCGGCCCTGTCAAAGCTGACACACAAGCAGCCTGTGAACATTTGATTGTTCCAGTCCATATTCTTTTAGTTTGGTAGTTTTGGGTGAAGTTGTACATGAAAACATCAGCTTGAGATTATCTGTAAAAAAAAAAAAAGTGAATCCAATAGAGGAGAAAGAACCTTTTCTTACAGCCTGTTGCCCTAACTGGCTGTATGCTGCCTTAATTTTAAACTACATTTCAGGAGGTCTGTTGTGAAGAAAATTGCTTTTGAATCATCGTGTCATCATACTAAACAAAACCTTTTTAACCTACAAGACTTAATTAAATCCATTTTGTTTAACCTAGAAACCTCATTAAGACTAGGACTGTCTTACAAGAGTGTCTTAGCCAAGACTAGCAGCAGCAGTAAATCCAAACAAAGTTACAACACAGAATTTCAAATATGTTGACAGTTTCTGGATCACATAATACAGAGTCATCAGTCAAAGCACTTGTAAGCGGATTCACAGTTAAAGAGAAAGAAAAAAGTGAACAAAAAAGAAAAGACAATGTATCAGAAAAAAGGAAGATTGCACATTGAAATAATTTCACGTGTCTGCTTTTCTCTTGTATCCATCTATAGTGTGGTTTATTAAAATTTGTAATTTAACTTACTTAATGATTAAAACCAACGCGCAGAGCTGAGTGTGATGTCATTAAACAACTGCAGAATATTTTGTATATGGTTATAGTAAAAAAAAACACAGACAAACAATATAACAACAACTATGCGACTCCCTCTCTTCTGTTTCTATCTGACCACATCACCTCATCCACATCCCAAGCAATGTTTGCCCTGGTCATGCAGCGAGGGAAATAGTACCAACTATGGCGACTCCAGCCATGAAAAGCATCAACTGCTTTGTCTCCACATGGATCTTCCGTAGCTTGGAGAAGACACATAAACATTTGTGGATTTTGGTCAAACACTTTGCATCTCCAGGCAGAAAATAAATCCTTAATAGGACTGAGAAAAATCAGAAAAGCTTACTTGTTCCCCCTTTGTGTTAAAGCTCTGATTGCTGATTGTAAAACTGTGTTACAGGTGTTTGCTCATGTGATGAGTCAGTGTGCAAAGTACGGAAATTTACTTTAAAATTTTGAATGACAGTGTCCATTGTGAAAAAAGAAAATTTCTTTATGAGAATTGTGCCAAATGCAAAGAATTGTGTGCAGTGTTTTGAAAAAAAAAAGTGTGTTTTAGAGAGGAAATTTGAATGTAAAGCAGGAACTGTGTTTGCAGTTCAGCAGAACTGGTTCAGGGAGTTGGTGCACGGGCTACATGGCTTCACACAACCACTAACTATGAGTGAAAGATACGTTTTTGTGATATCATTCATATTCTCTGAGAAGAGCCCAAAAAAAATCATAAACTCTGCTCGGGTATTTAAACTTTTGAGCACAACCATAAAATATTTCAATAAGTCATTTTGTGTTTAATACATTTGAAATCATAAAACAAACACTCTTCACCAGTAAGAGTGACGTCCTAGCGCCCTCCATTGGCCAACCACCACCAGTAAAAAGTGTCTGTTGAGCCCAAATTTCATGAAACAAAATCAGTTAAACCAGATGAAAAGAGACATTAAATATTTTACAAAGGTTGATCTTTTTCTCAAAGGTCTCACCTGTGTCTGTAGGTCACATAGAGGCATCTGTATTAAATTCAGTCTGTTTCAGGACTTTTAAGAAATTTATTTACAGAAAAGTCAGGCTGACTGAAGTGCTTCCAAACCAAAGACAGAAAGAGTTATAAAACGTTCATTCATTGACATACAACAAGGCTGCCAAGTATTCAGTGTGTACCTTTGTTAATCATAATCAAAATACACTCTTGTACCTGCACTGGTTTTCAAAAATGGGTCACTGATGGATAAGACTTGTGAAAAGGCCATTTTTCAAATACTAAAAACAAGAATATAAATTTGCTCATTGTTTAAACACCTGGTATGTAGTGGAAACGTGCAAAAAAAGGAAACAGGTAAGAGATTTAAGTGTTTTTTAAGTTGAATTAGGAGAAAAAAGTCATTTGGTCTCAAAATTGATATATTTATTTAACTCAACTAATAATTCAACAAGCATCAGTGATTGAATAAACAGTTTAAGAAGGACAGACTTATAGATTTGAAGATAGAAATTATTATTCACAGTTTTGGGGCGGTCGCTCCACATGACACCCAAAAGTGGCTCGTACATTACAGTACTTAATAAAAACTTGGTTTATTTGCAAATATGATAAAGACTTAATAACCTCCCAGGTGTTTCATTGGGAACAGATGTGTCTGGTTGATGAAATACCCTGACCTTAAAGTGGTTTCAGATTAAAGCCCCAAAATTGTGTTTCCTTTATGATTGCCCGAGATGATATGTCACACAATGAACTTTTTTTTTTTTATACTATGATGGATATATAATGCTTCATAATTTTGTCAGTTGATGTCATACATGTTAGAAATTATACCAAATAGGGAAATAAATATATTTAAATTGATTTCAAGTGATTTTTTTAGAAAAATTCAGTCGGACAGAAAGAGGGAGTCCAGTCTGTTATGAGCTCAAAAAGTCAAAGAACAAGCTCATATCTTCATGTGCCAAACCTGGATCTTCAAGCAGTGTGTTCTCAGAGCACAATTGTAAAGATCCCAATCAATTTATTCTTCCCATTTTCCAAGTGCATTTGCCTTCAGGTCAAAATCCCCTTTTTGTGCAAGCTTTAACTCATCATTGAGTCCAATTTCACATGCCAGGTGAATCATGGTGTTAACCCAATCCAGCTCAGCAACTTGAAGCAGCCACGGCTTCAGCTTGGTCATGTATCTGCCGAAAGTGTCTTGTGTGCTGTTATCCAGTCTTTGAATTTGGGCCTTGAATGCCTCATCGGCCGTCTCTGGATCACAGTTCAGATTGAAGATGAAGACAGTCGGACTTCTTTCTTGAGGATGGACCAACTCATCAATTGAAGCGTTTTTCAGGCGGAGGAGGTGAACCCTCAAATTGCCTCCAAACCATTTTCCAAGAACTGTGTTAGCTAATGGGATGTCCTCCTGCATCGCAAACATGTCTTTTTCTTTCAAGTTTTCTAAGGAGTGATCATCATCTGTCAACCGCTTGATGTACCTGGAAGTTAAAACAGACAAAATTAGTCCACATATTGTGCAATGACAGAGTGATTCTTAAAGCTAAGCCCATCAGTGGTAGCTGGAGAATGTAAGTCACAAACAAAGACAGTGTATTAAAAATGGTTCTAACTCTTTATGTAAAAATGTCAAAGGTGTGCCCAGGTGAAAAATAAATGTGCTAAAGTGTTCTAAAATTGAACATTCTTTTGTGTACTTTTTGTGTGCTTAAAGCCGCACTAATCATCATTATACTTGAAGTGTGTCCATGATTAGTAAACGTAAAGAGTGCTATGTACATATACTGTTTTGCCAACAATGTTGGCAGCAGCATTGGTCATGAACTCCACCTCTTTCACATTGACAAATTTAACACAGGTCTAACAATAATCACATTATTCCTTTCATAATAAGTTTTGGTTTTAATTGGTTTTATGATTCCTAAAACGTATATGATGAAGTGATTGAAAAATACAGGCTCCTTGAACAGTCTGTCTTGTTTAGCAGATTGGAAGAGTAAACATGACAAACACCAACACAAGAGTCACTAAACTTCCTGAAGCCACACATTTCTGTTTCAAACTAACACAAGTATTTTCCTGATGACTGACATACAGAATATCTAATCTTTTTTTTTTTTTTTTTTTTTTTTGCTCTTTAACATGTTTTTGTGATTTGTATGATGTCTCTGAGTGTTTTGAAAGGGGTCACTTCAATAAAATGTATCATAACTTCATCCATTGTTACCAATCACAGTGGAGTTCCTCTCTCATAATGTCTCAACAGAAAAAAAATCAGGTCTTTTTGTTCAGCCTTCAGTGTAAGCTGTGAGAAATGTCATGAGAACAGTTTCAAACATGTGGAGTACCTACCTCTCTGCCTCCTCTTTCATCCTGGTGGGGTTGTTTGCGATGTGAGGAACCAGCCTCAGATACTCACTGACCGTGTGGACGTGTGGTGGGTAATAACCTCTCGGATCTTCGAAAAATAGGCCAGGAATTGGTCCAGAGTCCGACACCCGCTCTCCCTTTGCCTGTTCAGCCATAGTGTCGAACAGCACAGCAAGGGACAGAGCCACCACCCCCACCCCCCCATAGCTGACCCTGCCCTCCCTGCCAAAAGTGCTCCTCAGGCTCTGGGTGAAGTGCTGCAGCTGTTTGGGGTTCAGGGAGGACTGCACAGCTGTGAAGTGGTCGCTCAGGTGACGTGAAGAGTTGATAGACAGCATGTTGGTAAAAAGGGGACTTGGAGTGTAGTCTGGAAAAGGGCAAACATCTCGAGCGATGGATGTCAGGTGGGAAATGTTGTCAGCAGGGCAAACACTGCTCCCCATCTTAATATGAGTTTGTGAGTCAGAGATTTGACTTTAAAAATCAGATGTTAAAATTGAAGCTGAACAGCTCTTCTTGCTCTCTCCCAGTCTGTGTGACATGTTCTCAGTGGACAACCCAAATAAATCCAGACTGGGATCATGATGTCACATCTGAAATTAATGATTCACCTGCCTTCACAGCATGAGTCTGTGTTTGGCTCACTGTCCTGTTGTCATTTTGGAAAACACCTTTGTCATGATTTACTGAAAACTATGACAGAGAAATTAAACTGATGAAGAAACTGAGGTTAAAAAATAAGGTTTTCGGTCAACATGTGCTTTTACATCTGCTGTATTACTTATTTTCAGCTTACTGTATCAATATGAGTAGTGCTATATGGAGGCATCCTTATAATAGAATTCGTAAAAACTCAGACATATGTGACACATCATGGGGTGATGATGGAGCCAGTTAGGACAAAAAAGAAAGTTAATGCTGCTTAAAATGTTTTGTGTGAGATTGCTGAAGGAACCTCCACTTGTCATTATTTGTATTTTGAAACTGCGAAGCTGAGATTCTGTATCTAAATGTGTGTAAATATCCCATCAAAGACAAACAGAATAGACAATAATTCTTCAAAAGGAGAAACTGATGAGCCCATCATTTCAACATTAAAGTAGCTGTGAGGACTTTCTGGAAAAGCTAGTATTAGCAATAGCGATATTGACTCTTATATTAGTTTTGGTTTGTTTTGTAAAATTTTATGGAGATTTTACCTCCCTTTAAGACAACTTTTCTTTGTTCAAAATAAGTTTTACTGGATATAATACAACTAGGTAATGTATTTATCAACAGTTACGCCGCACTAGTGTTTGAAACATGACAACAAACACACTTTTGGCCCTTTTCCATTGACTCGCCTTGGCCCTACTCTACTCGACTCTACTCGGCTCTACCTGGTTTGTGTTGCGTTTCTACTAGCGCGGTACTACGCGTCAGACACCAGATTTTAGTACCTGCTTTACCCTGGTTCGAAGCGAGTAAAGCAGAAAAGCGCCATTTGTGAACTCAGTTAGTGGTGTAATTTATCCAGCTATATTGAACGATACTCACAGCCTGGTGCTCTGAGACATATCCATAACATGAAATGTAACCTGGCTCTTCATTTTATTGACGGACTCTCAGGTTTGAGCAGATCACTGCAGTATGATGGCTGCATGTGGGTTGTGATGAACATGATCACAAACAGCTTAACACATTTTAGCATTTGGCCCAAGTTTTAGCCTCTAGCCTGTGCTCTATAACTCTCCTGTTCAGCTTTTTCCTGCTCTTCTGTCACTTTTCTGTCAAACAGTCTAGCTCCATTGTCCACTATTGTTGTGAAATAAATCACAGAAATTGTTTTCAGCAGAGAAAAACACAGATTTCTCTTCTCACTGCTAAACAAACTTTGTCTGCATGCCAGGCTTTGTCGTAGAGACTTTGGCGTGCTGTAAATCAGTCCTGTCCAGTCTGACCCGGTTGAGAAGCTAAGAAATAGCATCTGGAAATAACCTTTTTCAGCCCTGATAATCTCATTCTAAATTGCAGATTCTGATCAGGCACATATCCAGAGATGAAACTTTCACAAGATCACTCGGAAAGTCCTCAAAGTCCCTTTAAGTTACAAAAAAAAACTCAGGATAGCTAATTGTTTTCTAAACCAACATCACCATCATTTATGTCTTGGTTAGAAGCTTGAAACAGAAGAGAACATGATGTGACTGAAAATTTTAAGAGGCTATACAACAAAAAATGAACATGATTTATAAGAAGACATATTAGATGTAGGATGCAGCTCTTAGGCCTGTTTTACTTTGTCTTGCAAACTGAAACATCCATATTTTACCAAGTTTGTCACATAATGCTTATTAGGACACTAACAACTATAAACATGGTCCATGCCCTGTGAGTCCGACAACTCGTTGTGTGTTGCAAAAACAGTTTTTAACTGATTTCATCATTTCAGTTTTGTGTATGTTGCAATATTTGCCTTCTGGACAACGTTTAGAGAGGTGTACAACCTCACTGTGCGACTAACGCTCAGGCCAAAAGTGCAGCCAGATGACTCTCAGTGGACACAAGACCAAGCTGTTGACAAAAGTTAACAAATGTACGGATCTTTTATTTTGAGGTCAGACTAAATGATGATTACTGCATGTACTGTTCGAACCTTCAGTTGATTCAACAGTAGTATATAAAGTGATGTGACAAATACACAGATTCATGAAACACTCTGGAGTGTGTTTGCTTTCTTTGGTGAGAAGTCTGACACATAGATGAAACCTTAAAAACACGGAACAGTCACCAGTGATTGAAGGACAGATCTTTTTATTATGTAGTTATTTGTTTTAAGCATCACTTGATCACAGATAGCAAGAAAAATAAGTTTGTCAGAACAACAAGTATAACAGAAAATGGACTTTTCGCCAAGACTTCCACATACATTTTTTGCAGACATAGGATACTACCCAGATGCTACTTTGTGGTCTTCACTTGAATTTACACCTTTTTGTGATGCCAATGCGAAGCTCTGTTCTTCACAGCTGTCTGCTGCCTCTGGAAAAAAGTCGAGTCGGATCTTTTGATTCACTCATGAGGAGTCGGCTTGTAGAGCCACATCATTTAAACACGACACATCACTTTTTCATATTTATCATCTGTATGGTCAAGAATCCGACGCAGAAAGAAACTGTTTAACAAGAATACAATTTGAAGACGCTGTGTGCTGAATGGTAGAAATACCCACCCACAGGTCAGGTCGTTGAAAGCACTAGTGAATGACAGGTCGGTTCCATGGTGTAATGGTTAGCACTCTGGACTCTGAATCCAGCGATCCGAGTTCAAATCTCGGTGGGACCTGATGTTTTCAACTAAAGGCTCAATATTGATCAAATACTGAAAATAACTGGCGAAATGAGTTTGAATAATTCTCATGGAACTGCGAATCAGTCTGAGGCTGTTTTCCAAACCGCCTACTACCTACTACTTTCACAAGTAGTATGACTGTTTTGTCTGACCTGTTTCGTCCATGGTTTCTACTCCAGATTTCTGTTTTGAAAAGTGGTGCTCATGGATTTTTTTTCTGTTTAACTTTATCATAAATATGGAAAATAAACCATGGGTACATTTGGTATTTCAGTCATTAATTCACCATATCAATAATATCATAGGAAAATAAATAAATGAAATTCAGTATGGGAAGGAAACAGTGCTTGTACATTTTTAATTTTATTTATTTATTTGAGAATTTTGGGGTATTTTTTTAATCATTTTTAGTGGTTAAAGGAACATTTTTAATTCATTTAGAAAAACAAAAAAATCAGGGAGACAGTAGTGTCCCGATTTTATAAAATTTGTAAAGGTATAGAAGTTTTTCACAGCAAAATCGTCTTTTGATGTTTAATCTTGCACCAAAAGTTATCGCGTAAAATTCACATTACCCACGTAGGCTGAGATTTATACGGGCTTTATTATTTATATGAATTTCGTAGAAGTAAACGCGTCTTTCATAGTGATGTGAGCAGATTTACAAGTGTTTCTTTCGTGTTACTTCATTTTTATCTCTCGGACCGTCTAACAATAGTGTCGTGGTGCTGTAGTTGTGCTGATTTATTCCAGTAGGTGTCAGTAATTCACCTCAACCTGAGTGCCACCCATAGACTGTATAAAAGGTGCCACCGAATTGACAAGCGGCATTAGCGCCGTGCATTGTGGGAAACAGTATGTCAGGTAGACTGGTCTGATGCAGAGGGAGAAACTTTCCCGGATCAGTAGGACATCAGGGCACTTCTAGTTTACTACACATCTCGCAAGTTTTCTCATACTGACTAGAATTCTTTGTAGTTTTATTCAGAAAGGTCAGACTAATGAAGCCAATGTTCTTCAGTTACAGAACAATATTGAGCCTGGGGTTGAAAATATCAGGTCCCACCGAGATTTGAACTCGGATCGCTGGATTCAGAGTCCAGAGTGCTAACCATTACACCATGGAACCGACCTGCTGTCTTTAAGGTGCATTCAAAGACCTCAGATGAGGGTCGGTATTTTTAAAATTCAGTAAATAGCGTCCTCAAATTGCATTCGTCTTTAACCGTTCCTTTATTTATAGTTTACAACAAATACTGAAATGTTTTATTGGCTTTATTGAACTTTATTTGAATGTTCAGGAAGAAAATCTCGCCACGAAACATAGTCTTAACATCACATTTCATCATCATAATATTACATAACTCGATGTGATGTGACCTATCGATGCTTCGAAAGAGCATATGCTCATTGTTGGTTTCAGTGTTTCATTATCCAAAGAGCTGTCCTTTAGAAAAACTTTTTTTTGCTTCTTTTTCAATATCTTTATTCAAAGGAGTTGACAGAAACATACAGTATACAGGGAACGATATACAAGGTAAACACAGAGAACATGTCAGGGGTGATGTTCATTATACAACAAGCTTATAAATACATAATACAGTGGTAAGATTTTAATAGCCTTTTCATTTGTAAATTTGGTGATTAGCTTTAAGTAGAGTTCCATTTCTTTTTGAAAAACATAAAAGCAAGTGTTTTCTCAGAAAATTTACTTTTGTGGATATAAAACTTTGCCAGAAATAAAAAACAGATTTATTAAAAAGTAACATTT
This sequence comes from Thalassoma bifasciatum, assembly GCA_008086565.1. NCBI lineage: Eukaryota > Metazoa > Chordata > Actinopteri > Labriformes > Labridae > Thalassoma > Thalassoma bifasciatum. The sequence continues at coordinate 53,091 of RPOG01003136.1, read as the reverse complement.
TCCTTCTTTATAAGAATAATTATGGAAACCAAAAACAACATTTTTCCATAGTAAAATAATATGTAAAGTGAAATAGTCAATAATAAATCAACTAAGGTCTTCCCAAAAATGGACAAATGAATAACACTCTTTGAGTGTAAATTACAGAAAGAGCAGTTCATATTAATTTCCTTTTTTTAAATCTTTGCGTATAAATAAATAAATAAATTTGAAGATGCATGCGTAAATTAGGGAATTAATGACTAAATAAATACAAAAACATGGAAATAATAATGTAGAATGTCAGCATTTAAATATTTTATTATTTATCCATTGTTGCATTTATTTACTAATTCAGGAATCGATTCATGTTTTTATCTTTGCATTTATTTATTCATTTGAGAATTTATTTATAAATTCATTTATTTATTTATTTATTGAAGAATTTATTCATTTATTTATCTATTTATTTATTAATCAACGTATTTTTCTCTGTATTTATTTATTCATTCATTCACTCATTCATATATTTCTAATTATGTCATTTTTGTCCCGCTTTGGAAACAGCCCTTTCAGAACGTGACGCTGTAACCATGGAAACCGTAAACTCTTATCGGTACAGGACAGTTAGAAGTTAGCTGAAGATAATCGTCAAATATGACATCAGTGCAGCAGAAAGTGTTTGAGTGTGTGTTTTCTGATGATGTGGAAAGTATAAAGGAGCTCTTTGAAGGGGAGGAGATGACAGAGGAGACCAGAGGAGAGGTTTTAGGAGCAAAGGACGAGGTGGGGAGGAGCGCACTGATGACAGCCAGTATGATGGGGAGCAGCAACATCGTCAAAGAGCTGCTCAGTCATGGAGCTCTGATCAACGAGCAGACTGGAGGAGGTGAGGGAGACGGTGGGGCAGTCAGTGTTTTAAACAGAAAATTAAAATATCACATGGTTAGTGGTTGGGCGAAGACATTTATTGAAAAAAAAAAAAAGTTTACTCCTTTTAAATCATAATTACATCAGAAACTACCAAAATGACCCTGTTAAGAAGTTTACGCAGCTCTGGTGGTTTTGTCCTGATAAATGCACAAAAGTGAACACAAATGTGTTTGAATGTCTCCTATAGGTAACCATCCTCACCTGTGATCTATTTGCTTGTAATCAGTGTGTGTATAAAAAAAATGAACAGTGTCATTTTTGAAGTTTCTGTTGTCATTATGATTGAAAAAGAGTAAACACAGTCGTTTGTTAATAAATGTCTTCACCCAACCTCTAACCACGTGTGACAGAAAAGTTTATGTTATCATTCATCTTTTCTGAGAAAAGGCCAGACAATCAGAAAATACTGCTGGAGGGTGTAAACTTTAAGGCACAACGGTATCGGCTGAATTCCCACATATCTGCTGATATATGAAATGAGAAAATAAGGTGCTGGGAATGTGTTGGCTACTTCTTATTGCAAGTGAGCTTAACTCCATATTAAATAATCTTCACTCAAAACGACGAGTATTTTGCACTTTTCACCATGCAAGTAACTGTTACTACCTAAATGCAAGTAAGAAGTGCATATTGTGGATAACCTTGTAAAATTAACCCAGGAATGTAAGTCAGGGTAGCTGTTGGATATTACAGTGCTGTTGTGAGTTCAAAGAGTTTGTTATATCTATGTTTCTCAGAGCAGTTATTGACCTGAGGGACAAACCTGTGAAATCATCTGTTGTGGTTTCAGCTGTGTATCAACAAACACTGCACCCATCATCAAGCACATCAGCTTAGAGTAACTTCTGTTTGAGACATTAAACAGTATTTTGAGAGTCATGAGCGGTGGTTTGAGATTTTTTTTAATTTTTCTTCAGGTTACTCCTCTCTTCACCTTGCTGCTTGTTGGGGTCACCTGGACACGGTTCGAACTCTGCTTGAACTGGGAGCTGACACACAGCTAGAGACCTTCAGAGGAGAAAAACCTGTGGACGTGGCTCAGAGATACTCAAAGACAGACTGTGCTGACTGTCTCATCTTGGCAGGTCTGAGGAACTAAGATCAACATCACATCCTTTGATGAAATGAATAGAAGTAAAATTCTTACGTTTGTTCTGTTTCTTTACTCACAGAGGCTCTACAAGACTTGATTTCATATGTAGCCTTTGTGAACAACCTTACCACTGATCCAAAGAAACTAACCAAAGAGGAGAAGGTAACACTTCTTTACTGTGCCATTAGGAACTGAATTTGAGGATTTTTTTCTGATTGGAAATGGGCGACTTGTTCAACTATGTAATGGTGTGAATGCGTTCTACTAAACTGCCTTTCACTGTAGCACAACAATGACAAAAAAGATTTATTCTATTCTAAACTACACAGTCATAGTTCCTACAAGTCAGCTTTTCAGCATAATATAGTTATAAAAACCCATTCTTGTTACACACACAGAATTAAAAAGGAGGTTAATTTTACTTTTCATCTTCCCATGATCTATACTTGAAGTTGTTTTATCTCCAAATAGGCACCCACACAAAAAAAGATAATTTGCATAGATAAATATATAGATTAAATGTGAATCACTCACTTATCAAATGTAAGACATTTTTAATAATGTTGTAAAATGTATAATTCTTCCTGTGGATGCAAATAAAGATTGTTCATCCAGTTCTTTAATATTCATGTGTTTAACCATTTAATTACCCCACCAAGAAAGAAGGAATAGAATTTTTTTTTCTTTGCACTTCCTTTTGAAATGGGTGAGTGATATGGTTGAAGTGTCACTCAGTGTTCATTGTTTCAAATTTCATGTAAATATCACAAATAGACATGCTAATCTAGGAACTAATGAATAACTCATTAATATCCAGAGCATTGAACAGTTTGATCTCTGTAAGTGCTACAAAATATTGAGCAATGTTATTTCAACAACAGAAATAATAGCATGAAACATGGAAAAACTGTTTTTGTGAATTTTTCTATCTTGACTAAAGTGCAATAACTAAAAATTCCCATATGCGGTTTTACTTGTGATTTGGTGCTACTGCGGAAAACATTTATTTTGCATGAATTCTTTTTGAAAGAAGTGCAAAATTAAGGGAAATTTGTAAGTCCCCAGTATGTCATCTCAACAACTGAGCTTTGGTTGTGCAACAAAACAAATGTTTTAGAGGCGCAAGATCAATCATGTACTTCTGTCAAGCTGTAATGAATGGTGAAATCACTTTGAGTTAATGTAGGCACTCCTCTTGTTGAAATAAAGTAACTCAAAATGTGCTTAACAATTTGGTCAAGGAGGTTGTTAAAGGGTTAAGGAAAAATAGTCTTCACATGGAAAAAAATGATGATTTTTCTAGGATTGAATCACTGCAGACAGTATTATCTCAGGTTCTGATTGTTTCTTTCTGGTCTTCCTGCACAGAAAAGCTGCCTGGCTGCATGCTCGGCTCAGTCTGAGTGGATCCAGAATGTCACAAACCCAACGCTGTCAGACGTCTTGGCACAAAAGAAAAACATTGAAGAAACTCTTAAACCTATTCTCAGCAGGCTGTCTGCTGAATGTGAGTACAATTATTACAGCCATGAGACTGGAGACTGAAGTGAATTTTCATCTCAGAGCTAATCTACATCCAATCTGAGACTCCAGACCAGTGGTTTCCAAACTTTTTTTTTTACAGTGCCCCTTTTTTCATAAATGAAATTATTTTCAGACCCCCCTACTCCCCACCACCAGTCACATGCTCTAAAATGAACACACACTCAAATGTGAGCTTCACTTACAAACATGCAAGGGCCTAATTTCTTTGAAATACTGTAACAAATACTTAATACACTACTTAAGCTTCACTTTAGGACATCTCGCAGAAATAGTGAAAATTATACAAATTATTGCTGAATAACGTCTTTTTTTTTTAAGACAAAAAAAAAAAAAAGGCCTCTGTGTATCGACTTTTTATTTACCAGGAAACACTAACTTACTAACAAACAAGGAACGTGACGTTGCAACGTGTGCTTTACATTGTAAGTATGTATCAACACACTCCCAAGCCTCTGACTCATTTGGGCTGCACCCCCCTGTCATTACTCCATGCACACCCCTGGAGTCATACCCTCAGTTTGAAAACCACTGCTCTAGACTTTTGAGTTAAATGCTATTCTTCATTTTCTCTATTTTAATGTGGTTTACCAAGAGTACAGTTGGATGTTTTGATTATCTTGTTTCTGTTTGCACCTGTAGAGACGCCTGGAAAACTCAGCAAGAAAAGTCTAAAGTAAAAATCTTTGAAATATCAGCGATCAAATCAATGACTCAACTGTCCCAGGATCAGACAGTTTATTCAGAGACACTCTGAACCCAAACAAATACATGAAATTAAAGAATGAGACAGACTTTATATGAAGTGGTTTTGGTTCTTTTTTCAGCCCAGTTGGTTTAAGAAGAGGGTCAGCTTTGATTGAGCTCTTAAACGTGGTCATTTCAATTAGTCACAAAACAGAAAACATTCCAATCACCAAAGACAACCAGTGTTTTTGTCTTTTTGACTATGATCTGCTCTTTAGCCATCTGGTCAGCATCATTTCAAACCAACACACTTCAAAAGCTAAAAGCTAAGAGTTGACGCCTTCTCAGAGTCGATGAAAGCCACATTCACAAACAGGTCCAGAAAAAATTTTTTAATTCAATAATGTTGAAGACAAAAATACTAACTGGATTGCTTACATGCTAATTAAGTAAGAAAAAATTCATATGTATTGAGACATTATTTTTAAACCTAACCAGGACAATTTTTCTTACCACATTGGCAGATGTTTTTACTCTTTACAAGCAATTCAGACATCATTTTAATCTTTTAATATTTTGAAATTAGACATTTTTCAGGCCTGTCAGGGGAATGTGTCTCATATAAAGTCCAATAAGACTATCTTTATTGAAAATTTGGTATAAACTCAGCATAAAGAGGAGCCAAAATTTGAGATAAAAACATTAAGTTTGATGAGAAAATGTATTTAAACTACTCAAATTATCTGTTTACATAGTAAGTTCAATTTTACTTGAGAAGAAATCTTGAAATAAGAATCTTGAAAAATAGGGTTAAAACAATAAAGAGAATGCTAATTCTTAATGTTAAATTCTTTGAAACAAACTTTATGAAGCACAGTAAGTGAATACAAGAAAAAAAGTCACATTTCTGATCTTAATTTCGGCGCATGAATGCCTAGGGACAAGAAAAAAAGCATCGGTTTACATTAAAAAATGACTTTACAGAAGTATGATTAACTTCTCCCAATGTAAGATTGCCTTTAAATGTTTTCTGTGCTTTTATTTGTGTTTTTACTTTTGTCATTTCATACGGCGTTTTATCCTCTGTACAGCGTCTTTGAGTGTTTAGAAAAGGACTTTATAAATAACTTGTTATAATTAGCATTTTTAACTTTTATTACATTTGTTGTCAAATAAAGTGTGTTTGCACCAAAGAGTTTGTTCTTGTCATGTTGCTACTCATAAAAATAGCCCAAGGACACATAACTATTAAAGTACTTATGGTTTTATTTCTGGAGTGTCTGAGCCATCCACTTCGGAAAAATGTGTTTTCAGCCATTTTTTTAATGTTTATCTTAAGTCAAGTGACTTGAGTTTGCAACAAGTTTTATTTTAAAGAGACTTTTGGTGAAAGGACCAACGTAACTTACTCTAACAGTTTCCTCTCACTTTTGTTAAATGAGTTTTAAGATCCCCTGACTAATTGAAACAAAAAAGACATTTTACATCTTAATTTAAGACTATACTGTAAATAAGTACAAAAAACAACATCATTAGAAAAGGTTTAGATGTCAAACATGTCTGAATATTAGAGTTTAAATCTCAGCAAGTGTTGAATCATTTTCAGTGTAGATTTCAATTTTTGCAGTGCACCTGCCTGATGCATGGCTCTCTATCAACTTTTATAAATATTGTGATGAATTCTAATACAAAACATTCACAGGAATTTTCTGTCAGATTTCTACAGAAGAAAATACCATTATTTATTGTTATCCTTGACATCCAGTCTAAGCCGTAGACAGCTGGTCGAAGCCACACGGCATAGACAGCCAGTCTATACTGAGGCAAGGACAGCCTGTGTCGCCTGTGTAATTAATATCGACGTTGGCTCTCATGTCCACTGCGTGCCCTCCTCACTCATGGCGACAAGGTATAGTGTAAAATTTAGTTGATAACATTTTTAACCGTAAATTGACAGGTTGGTCCGTAAAGTTGTTCATAATTTATCGTGTAATTAACAAAATTTCACTGGAAACCACAACTGCCAGTTTTTTTAAACCATAAAAACAACAGAATTTTTTTGCAGTGTAGAAAAATGACTTGTAATAACAAATAATGTTGAGTACAGTGTCATTTATGTGAATGAATGATTTGAGTAAAGGCTACGAATATGAACTCATTACAGACACTGCATAAAATTAAGGTTCTATGTTCAAACAACTGAACCCCTTTAGTATCAGCTTGTGTAAAAACTGAAGTGGTATATGGCTACTGAAAACTGCAGTGATGGTGACTTTGTTCTGGCTTCAGTTTTAAAACAAGTTTCTGGGTTTGTGAGGGAGAAAATACTGTGCCCTATTACCCAAACATGATCTGCTGTCTTTGAACCAATCACTCAGATTGTTGCATTTCTACAAATCCTCCACAGATTTGTCATCAGCACAAGTCAGAAAAGTTGACACAGCTTAGTGTTGAGAAACAAAATATTTTATACAACTTTTTTCACACATGCATTAGCACTCCCCAAGACCTATAAACAGACAATGTTAATAATTCTAACCCTCACCCATTTTCACTCACTCAACATATCAAAACAGTTGTGCCCATGTCACTGTCCCAACGCATTAAAAACGCTGTTTAGCATCAGCCTTGCATAGCAATCCCTGTTTCCACAGCAGAGTGTGCAGAAAGCTCACAGAGAGCCGTGGATCACACCACCATCCCAGGACTACGTTATCTAGAGCAGATCAAAGGCACTCAGATCATTAAATTAGCACATGAAGGTCCAACCTCTTGCAGGTGTTGGATGCTCTGCTGTGAGATTGAAAGTCTGAAGTGACCTCTTCACGTCAGCAGAGCATCCAACATCCCCTATATTTCTCATTTCTATACATGGTTATTAATTATTTATCAATTATACAAAAGCTGCTGAGAGCAATCAAACATTAAACAGATCATCTGCTTCATGACACTGACAAGAGCTCACATTATGCTGGTTATTTTTTCATTTACCATTTCACATGGTTTCACATCAACTAGAAAAACCCAACGGTTGTCAAACACAACACAAATATCAGCTGTGGAAATGTTCAGAAATAGAAACAGACGAAGAGAGAGAGAGTCAAGAGCCGGTGATGGTTTCAGAACGCTGGGACGTGTTAGAGGAGCAAAGATGAATCAAAATTCAAAAACATGCAAGTCCACGTACACTGAAACACACTCTGCTGACCTGTCAATCAGAATAGGACTCACAAGGTTTCACCATGAGTTTGGATAGAGCACGGCACAGTATTAAGTCACAGGTTTAGAAACAGGTCAGAGGAGGAGCAGACAGTCCTTCACGTGACATTAACTACGCTGTAACCTTCTCAGTGAACGGGCAAATCCTGTTCTCCTGTGAAGCCTTTTATCAGACTGGTTCATTTTCACATCATGAATTCGACTTCTCATATTGTTCTCAGCTGAAGAGAGACAGTGCTGGCATCCAGTCTGAGTCCACAGAGCCTGTAAATGATCCTCTGCTCTTTATTCAGTAAGAAGTTAGGATGGAAAAAAGAAAAAGACTGAAGGTGTGGAATGACTTTAGTACCTGTATTTACAACATGTTAAAGAAGATAAAGAACTGTACTTTTCCATCCAACAGGCACTCAGTTTATGTAATTCTGACTCCACTGTTATTCTCCTCACACCTTGGAGTTATCACTGTGTGGTAAGTTTGTGTTTGACCTCTTGAAAAAGGAAACAGAGCGTTAAATCCACTCTCACCTGAGAATCTGCTTCATAGCTCAAAGTTTTGTCTCAGGTCTTGTTTGTGCCTCATTTAGTAACAGTGAATTCAAATTTATGTGATTCCAAAAAAAAACAACCAGTTTCTACAGAATTAAATATTTTACAGGTTCGAGTTCGACTAACTTCAACAAGTTCAATAGATATGCTTTTGTCATACCTTAAATCTTTTATTTTAATGACTTTAAGGAGACCTAACTGAGGTGAAACATTTATTGTATTTGATTCATCAAAGATAAAATGATTAAAAACTTCATAAAACTCGGAGTCACCTGAGATGAAAACGTGGACACAGAAAGTTGTTTTAGAGGACAGTGGAATAAACTGCAGTGTAATAATGGTGATATGACATTAAATCGCCATGACGACCGCTGATGCTGACTCTGTTGATACCTGGTTGTCTGGAATCCATGTTGTACCTCGTTCTGTGTTTGATTGGAAGAACGTGATGAAGTCAGGACTGAGGATGATGTTTGTTACAGTCAGTCTCTTAGTACATGACTTAGTTTGTGTTTGTGCTCCTCAGGTTTCTTTTCACAGTGGGACTCTGGTAGCAGTTCTCCATAAATCAAAGTGGACATGTGTTTGTGTGAATGCGTAATAATTTATTATTTCGTCTGCATGTGCGGGGTGTGTGTTCAGAGCCATTGTATCAGCACTTGTAGCCTTGTTAGCTCCACAGTCCTGCTCTGTGTTCGCTGATAGAAACACTGACTCAGAGCCACCTGAGGTGCAGATGTTTGGCGTCTCTCCATGATGGATTTATCCAGGCCTCACGGTCTCACAGGTCTGTCACATGTTACCTCCCCCACAACCTGACCCATCCTCCAATGGCTCTGTGTTCTGGTTCTTCAGTGCTTATCTTCGTCCCAGTTTGGTAGTTTCTCCAGAACGGCCTTATGGTCCACACCAACACTGGCCACCAGTCCTCCTTTGTTCAGAGGCGTGTCACTGTAGTCGATGTCTTCTCCCTTCAGGGTCGTCATCTGGCCTCCTAAAGTCATGGAGACAGCAAGTCATTGGTATGCAACAACTCAGTGGTACATTTTGTTGTGCTAAAAAGCTGACATGCAGCAGATGGCTGAATGTAAATGAGAGTAAAAAGAATGACAAAGTGATATCATTTAAGACTAGTTTGTCTGTTGGCTGGTATCGTTGGTAAGTGTATGCTGTTTCATATCTGTTGCTATACTGAATACTGATGATGTGTAACAAATTCAACTTGGTATAACCTTAGTGGTGTAATAATACCTGTACCCTGTAAACCCATAAGCCTGAGAATGTTATCATGTCATTAAGTGTTTCAACAGCACATAGTGGTGGAAGGATGTTGTGCCTGGGAACCATTGAAAAAGAGCCTCTGACTTTCAAAATAAAACAAACCATGTAAAAATAAGATCGCATTTAGCTTGACTACTGCAATAAACTGACATAATGAGCAAAGACACGCCAGGAGTCAGCTGATTTAAGGTTTTACCGACCAACATGAATGCACACAGACTTATGTATGGAGTGGGGAGCACGGGAACTCCTCGATCTCGCAACACCAAGTGTCTTTCAGCCCTGTGGCTTGGCGGACGTAAGGCAGCCATTATGAGTTGATGAACGCAGTCAACACACACTGCAGCGGAGTTGCAACGCAGACGGATGCAGTGTATTTTTCCTGTAACATTTCAGTCATTGTTACATTTTTGGACATAGTTCAATATTGGGCTCCACCAGGGCTTTAACTACTTATCACATGTTGTTTCAGAGAAAGGATTTTATCAAAATCTGACATAAAAATTGATGCCAATCTTGAGTTTAATTAAGCCAACTTACTTTAGGCCATTGTCATTCATTTCTGGTCAAAGCAGAATGATGCATGTTAAATAAAGCAGAATGGCTTTTTGCGTTTGACACCTTTGCAAGATATAAAGAAGGTTTGAGTACAAAACTCATTTAATGTCCTGTCATAGTAAAGCAATGGGGACCGTCAGCAGATCACTATTAAGCAACTTTGTTTTTCAACTGGAGTCACAGACTGAGAAGTCCCCACACTAAGCTCCTCTTCACTCATGTTGGGCTATAAAACCTTAAAACTCTTGACTCCTGGTCTGACTCTGCTCATTATGTCTGTATCATGTCGTGGTCAAGCTAAATACGATCTACTTTTGTCATGGTTCCTTTTATCTTGACAGTCACAAGCTGTTATTTGATAGTTTCTGTGCAAAACTTCCTGACCCTCCAAATGCACCAGACAGTGAATTCACGCATCACAGCCCCAGCATCCACAATTGAGCGCACCACATTAACTTGAATAGAACTCTATTTGCTGAGCAGGACAACAACCTTGCGGTAGGAAATAGAGTTTGAGGAGAAAACTGCTCAGTGGAATATTTAGGATGTTAAATTACCCAGAGTTTTCAGTAGAGCTGCACCAGCACAGATGTCCCATTTCTTTATGAAGGTGATGTGGATGTAAACGTCAGCCTGGTCTGGAGAAGCTCCTTCAGTGTCGGGCATCCCCAAAAGAGACAGGACTTTATAACCTGAGAGGGACAGAAAGAGAGCAGGTCAGTGTGAATCATTTCCTCTTTCAGACCCTGAGAAACTTTAGAAAACTCTTTCATTGAGATTAAGCACATGTAACCTCTCTGCACTTTATTATACTTAGTGGATTCTTTCTATGGTGGACATGTCTGTGCAGATTTGACCAATGTCTAAAGCTGCACAGCTTCAATCACTGATATGAAACATATATTAAAGTCAGCAGGATAATAACGATTGCAGCAGAACTCTCAGTGTTTAACTCTTTTTTTTTTACAGCACTGTGAGCAGCAACAAAAATAGCTGATGCTGAAGGTGTTTCTGCTCTTACAGCACTTAGCTCTAAAAAATGTGAGCCATGCAGGTTTGAATAAAAAACAGGTTCTGTAAGAACACAAAACACCGTCCAGATCCCTTTAAAACCCACTGAGTCACAAAAAGCTGCAGGGAGAAGAAGATGACTGCCCTCATGAGAGCAAAGTGAGGAGAAGCTGAGCATGAAGCGTCTCTGCAGTTTAGGGACCGTCAGTGAAACACTGGAGCTTCCCAGAGTGAAAAACACAAAATGACATGTGTGATGACAAAACCTGTGCAGGTAAATACACGATTTGCAACATGAGGCTGGCTCGTAAATGTTTTCGTAAGCTATATATTTTGTCAAGTTTTGGTCCCATGTGTTTGTAATATTTTTCTTTTCTCTCTTTGACTTTGTAGGGTTATATCACGTGGTTACACCTCATTTAAAAGTGTATTTTCACTCAGTTTTCTATTAAGTATTTGTTTTTATGGATGCCTGAAAAGACGCCTGGTGCTCACAGCCCTGCATGGCTCTAGCCTCATTTATTTTTTTATGTTTTTATTTTTATTTATTGCACAAAAAGTAACACAAAAAAACTGAGCAAAGCAATAAACAGTTGCAGAAACCCTTAAGGGCTTGTCGAGTGGCCCTCTTTTAGTCCTGAGCAAAACACAATATATTAACACGCACATACATATACAACACATACATTCATTCATATATATATATATATATATATATATATATATATATATATATATATATATATATAAATACACAAATCTCTGTATAACCACATACACATTCAATGCTACTTTGACTGTCAAGTTTTCTCCTAATTTTTGCCAGTTTTCACCCATTTTTGCTGCTTTCTGCTACATTATGACAATTTTCCAAGTTTTTCAAATTTTCTTGCCAATTTTTGTTCCTCCATGTCCATTTTAGTCACTTCTCAACCTTTTTTGCATCTTTTGTTCCATTTTTGCCACTTACTATTTTCCATGTTTTCACCCAACATTGTTGCCATTTTCTGTACTGTAAGGCAATATTTCAACCTGAAACTTTTTTGTTGCAGCTTTTATTGTTTTGTTTTTGCCCCTTTATACCATTTATGATTTTTTTTTCTTTTGTAAAGGTAGTTTTCAACAGTTTGTCTCTTTGGGTTAAACAGAGATGAGTAACACTGGTGTAGATCATAAAACAACTACTGCAAAAAATTATCTGATATTCTGATATATTTCAGGTTAAAGAAATATTTCACCACCTGTGATTACAATGTTGCGACAGGGCAGATTGCGATAAAATCAAATTTGGGATTATGAGCCCAGCCCTGCTTCAAACATACATAACTTCATACTGTAACACTTATAAATGATGAAATGAACAAACAGAGAAAAAGTCTCCACCCACCTGCTCCACCTGCTTCTATGATTGTTGTGCTGTTTCCAAAAGCATCCTGGATGAAGTTTTTCACTTTTCCAGAGTGAGAGCGTGACACGATCACCTTTGGAGGGTTGATACTGTAGGAGGCCCGAGGACGCACATTTGACCCCTGACCTACGAACCCCCAGGCTGAGGGAGGGACACAGAGGGAAGACACAAAGGTTAAACAAGTACGAAGGTTGAATACATATTATTCTTTCAACTGAGATGTCAACTTCTCAGGTCACTGACTGCAAACACTTCTCTTACCTCTGAGCCACAGATCTTTGATGATTTTATGGGATGAGCACATATAAGGTCTAATTTTAACTGAGCCCCAGATGTTTTTTTTTTTTTTGTTTATTTGTTTTTTAAGAAATGTAAGACTTAAATCATCTTTAACAAACAAATAAGAATACAGAAACGTTCACACCTGTAAACCCAGTGAACGGCAGGTGGATCACCCCGATGACTGGTTTTCCATCTACAGCAACACACACCATGGTGGTCACGTACTTCACCAGACTCTCTGTGGAGAGAGAGAGCAGGGTAAAAAGGGAGAGCTAATACGGTGAGGCAAATTTATTCAAATGGCACAATTTGGTAACAAGGCAATTCAAAGTGCTTCAAATAGACAAACAACTATGGGGAAGGTCAGCAAAACACATTGAAAGAAAAAAAATACAAGAAACTAGTTTGCTCAACCAAAAGCACATTAAATTCAGTAAAATAAAATGGCAGGAAAAGAAGTTTCAATTTTATTAAAACACATTTTATTTTTGAACATGGATGTTGCAGTTGAGAGTTGTAAATACAATAGATATTTAAAAGATTTCTTAAAACATTCTAATAAAAAGGTGAGTCTTTAACCTGGATTTGAAGGAGCAGTGAGTTTTAACAGACTTAATTTTATCTGGGGGTTTGTTCAGATAATTGGCACATAAAAGGTGAACGCTGCTTCTCCATGTTTGCTTCTGTATAGGCCAATAGGAGTATTTTAAAATCCATTCTCTGGCTGACACGCAGCCAGGGTGAAGACCTCAGACCTGGACTGATGTAGTCCACATTCCTGGTCTAAGTGAGAACCATATTTAATTTTAATTTATTTAATTTTTAACCAACTGACTTCTTTCTTTTTTTTCTTTTTTTCTTTTTTTTTTTTTACAGCTGATGGAAGAACTGCATCTGATTTATCCACGTAGGCTATCAGTTGAAAAAAAAAGCCAATAAGTGATTTATACGGGCTTCTATGAATTTTGTATGAGTAAACACCTAGTTCATGTTATGAAATGAGCAGATTTACTGATGTTTCTTCCGCGTCACTTCACCTTTATTTCACAAATCATCCAACATCTGTGTTGTTTTATTGTAGTCGTGCTGATTTATTCCAGTAGATGTCAGTAATTTACCTAAACCTGAGTGCCCCTGCATTGACTAACCGCATTAGCGCTGTGCATTGTGGGAAACAGTATGCCAGGTAGACTGGTCTGTTGCAGACTGCAGATGAGTACGACACTTGGGAACTTGTAGTTTACTGCAGCTCTTGCAAGAAATTCACATACTGCCTACTAAAAAGGCAGACTTCTTCTACACAAGTTAAATGCTGTGGTAGACGTGTGTTTGTGATACCACTCTCCCTGCATCAAAGGACGCTGCAAGCCACACACATTCTCTCATGCCCTCAAGTATAACCCTGCCTCAAGTTGATGTTTCCTGGCAAGGAATATATTAATGTGACGTGACAGTTGTTGTTCGTTTTTTTTTTAAGTCATAAAAAAAACATGATATTCAGCAACAAATTTGAGTGTTTTTTGCAAAATATTACAAAGTAAAGCCAAAGTTGTGTATAAATTATCTGTGCCAGTATTTTAAATAAATTAAGCCTTTGCATGTTTGCAATCCAAGAACACATTTGAGCGTGTTTATTTTAGAGCATGTGACTGGTGGTGGAGAGTAGTGGAGGCCTGAAAATACTTTCATCTACAAAAAGGGGGGCACTGCAAAAAAAAAGTTTGGGAACCACTGGTTTGGAGACTGAAGATAAATGCATGGACCAGTTTTTCCAGGTCTTTTTGACACATAAGGGAAATATGTTTGAGGAGACACCGCCCTGACAGTAAAGAGAACAATGACACTGAGGATGTGGAAAGAGAAGGTCAGAGACAATGCTTCATCTTAGCTTTGCATTTTTAGGTGTATCAACCTTTATGCTCTGAATCAGAGTAAATACACTCAAACTTTTAGGCTTTAGACTATTTGGCATTTTTGGGCGAACCCCGCTCTCTTTTCTCTGTGCCTCCCTCTCATCCATCTAGTCCGCGATCTGTGTTTATTCACGGGTTTCCTTACACACCTTAGTGAAATTACCGTAATAACCACACTAAGACCACATAAGACCAGGAATACTGAACAATACCAGGTAACTAATAGTCATAAATTAACTACCAGTTTATTGAAGACAGCCTGATATTTAAATGTAGACTACAGGACGACAAAGTGTTTTGGGGTTTTTTTGGTTTCTTTTTTTAATTCAATTGCACCTACACCTTCCTGAACAGTCATGAATCTGCAACAGCCCAGACAAAGAGACAACAGAAGTCTCTGGTTTGGTGTGGCTGACGGCGTGAACAGGAGCTGGACTGAGATGCTCCCGGGCGAGTGAGATTAACTAAATCATGTGTTTAAAGTCAACTGTCTGTCAACAATGGCAAAGCAAACAAACGTAAGACTGGAAGAGCAGCAAATAAAGCTCCAGGAGTATTAACACAAACTCCTTCAAGAGCTCAGGTGAACAGTTTGTGTGGATAAGATTTCATCTAAAAACAGCGGAAATAAACCATCCAATTTCACTTTTTCTTTTTTCATAAGGAAGGAAAATATTTTGACTGCAGGCATTACACCTTACAGTCCGTCTTTGTCTAAAGGTTGCAACATCACACAGCCCAAACAATTGTTCTAAAGGGTTTGCACAATTGGAAAAATTCTGATGGTTTCTGAAAGCTGAGACGTTGCTCTTCAGTCAGTATGTGGTTATTAGCGTAATTACACTCAGGTGCTTAAGGAAACCCGCGAGTACACACTGAGCGCAGAGTGACTGGATGAGAGGGAGACAGAGAACAGAAAGCAGAGTTTGTCCAAAAACGCCAAATAGAACATCCTTCGGGGTTATAAAACCTCCACTGAAGTTTCTGTATGACTCTGAGGCAAAAGGAGCATCTGAAGGAGCAACTTCATGTGAGAGAAGGTAACATTAGATGGGATGAATGTCAGGATGAATTAAGCTATTTCTGTCTAGATTTACTTCACATACGTGATTTTGTGCGTAATTTTGTGCTCGTATTGTGCGGTGACGCTTTTGGAAGGATGTACCAAGTCTTATTTGTACAACTTGTATTTCAATGTTGACAATACACAGTAACCTTTCCAGAATGGAGTAAAGGGCTGTGTTTGTACTGTATGCGAGAATACATGTTTTACGTGCTGTGTGCAAAATAGCGCATGAAGTCTTTCTGCAGTCTCAGAAATGTGTTTCCAGTCTTCTTTATGCTGTGTGAGCCTGATTTGAGGCTTGAATTGTTGCTAATCTTTCTAAATACTGTACCATGCCTTGTTTGTACTGTACAATGTGCGGGAGAAGCTGAATATCTTTCTCCTCTTCTTCTAGATTCAGTTTTTATGTCATGAAGAGGAGAAAACATCTTTCAGTGGCTTTTATGCAAAGAGAAGAACAAGCTGTGAGATGCTGGAGGATCTGGTGATGCTGTTATATACGTCTTTTTTTTTTTTTTTTTTTTACAAAATAAGCAAAAAAAATCTGATATACGTTAGTGTGCGTATGTTTGTTAACATTCTGATTTTTAGCTCACCCTGTACATTTTTTTTTCGATCTGTTTGGAGTGGTTTTTTTTCCCTTCACTAAACCTCTATCATCCAGTTCTCTGTGTTTTTCTTCAGTTTAAAGTATTTTTCCTTCCCATAAGATGCAGTAAATTAGAAATAACTCCTGATATTGAAAGTTCAAAGTATTCCAGAAAAATGGACCTCAGCACTTACGCATTGGACATTTTTTGACTGTTGTATTGTCAGGAAAAGCAAAATAGTCCAGGCAGGCATTTTGTGGCAGAGGCGTTAAAGGGTTAAGTCTCATGCACACCTGTGTACTCCTGCGTAGCATCCAGAGGGTCGATCCACACTGTGATGCTCTGAGCAGGAATTTCCTTCCCCCCATCGATCTTCTCCAGTATGTCAGCTGGGATTTCACGGCTCCAGGAGACTTTATCAACCACGTTATCATGTTCCTCACTGTTCACCTGAGAGACAGCACATCACAAGTTTGAGACCTGTACAGGCTTACCTAGGATTTCAAACAGGCTGTGAGGGGATGTAAGTAAGTCTTAGCTTTTTTACACAAAATAAATGGAGCAAATGCAGCAATGATGAGACAGACTAAGCTTTGGTTCTCCAAAAGATCATCAATAACACTCATCATCAAACACTAATAACAGAGTACAGATGGGTCAGTAACTTCTAATGTTAGTAGATCCTGGTCATGTCCTACCAGAGCTCATCTACCAACTCTAACCTCACCAAGCAGAGCAAACTTAACCTGTTTGCTCTTTTAAGCAGAGAAAATCACAGATCACTCTTCTTACTGCTTAACTTTGTCAGCTGGCATGGTGATGTCATGGAGACTTGGACATGCATAAATTAATTCAGTCCAGTCACAGTGAGAAATAACCTGTCTTAGCACCGATAAATCTGATTTCAACTTGTGGATTATGAGCAGGCACATAGAAAGTCCTCACAGTCTCTTGAAAGCAGAGTGCCACCAACACTGTATCCTCAAGGAAACCAAAACACACTGGAGTTCTCCCTTCTTTCATAAGATGTGGGTGTGGACTGTGAAAAGTTTATTCATCACCAAAGCAACAGCAGAGAATAGTTTGAGACAGTGGTGCAAAACTGGAAGAGCAGCGGGTGTGCCGAGAGAGGTATTTATAATTACATGTTTCTTCATCCGCTCTATAATAATTGGTAGACAGACTGCGTCTATATAACATATTTTTCTCTTCTTCAGACTGGAGGCACTTCAATCTAACCGTATAAAGCCCCAATACCAACATTGATACCTGAGCTTTGGTGTCAGCTGATACTGATCTGACACCAGTATTAATTTAGTATTCTCATCATGTTAGTTGTGAGGGGGTTATTCAACACAAACTGTTGGAACCATTTCAGTCAAAACAACACAACACGAAAAATAAACTCACAGCAGCACCTGAAACATGTACTGTGGCAGAGTTCCTTTAATTTTACAGTCTTAGGTTGAACTTTACAGACACATCTCTATTTGTTCACAGTGCTGAACAAACCTGTGATTTTATCCAAGGTTACAGGAGTGTCACATTTACACTGTCTCTGCACTGTGGTGTTTGTTTTCAATGGAAACAAAATGTCATTTATTTCACTTTTTTTGAATTCAAACAAAGAGAATCAGTGATGCTTTTCTAACACTGTGAAAGAAAATAATCAGATTAAAAGATATTACTCTGGTTTACTGGAGTCAATACAGCAGGTAGTTCAGTGTGTGAGAGTGTGGGCTCACCGTGATCCCAGGGAAGGTATTTTTAATGAGGTTAAACATTTTTCTGTGTGACTGCAGGTCTCCTAACGTCAGAGGCTCACTGGCTCCCTCCTTGGTCTTTCCCTTCGACTTCTCATTCAGGTTGTTCTCCTCACGAACAGCCTTCACCTGAGGATGGAAAATATTTTCAGTCAGTATGATACATTTTTATACAAAAACCATTTAGAACATCTATAAAATCCTTGTTATCACAGCGAGACACTCAGGGGGAACTCCTGCTTGTGATGACTTTATATAAGGATTTAAACCTGGAACCACACAGGATATTTACACAGTGACATGTGCATCATTACATCATATAAAACAAAGAGTGAGATCATAAAACATACTCAAGGCTTTCCTCTGGAGACCTTCATAATTGTTGAGTGTGCAATTGCAGGGTCACAACGCACTGATATGGGGGGAATTCCTTCAAGATTAAAATGTATTAACTATTTCAAATTTCACCTCTTCTTGTGAGTCTATAGAAAAATATGGGTTAAAATTAAGATTGAGGAATGATTGATGTGTTTTTAACATTGTCTGTTGAAGACCTCTGAGGTGACTAAGCCAGTAACTTCAGTATCAGAGGAGGCAGACTTATTTAGAAAACACAGCAATATCTGCACATAACTAGACTAATTTCATACAGATCAGCTAAATTAGGAATCTGAGGCTTTTATTTTCTTTCGGTTCTGTTCTTGCTTTTGTCTATTTATGCATTCCCAGAGCAAAGTCTCACTGGTCTACAGCTGTTTTGGGGATTGCAGGCTGAAAGTTTGGGAACTCCTGATAGTTTCCAGAAACTTTAGTGAGACATACTGTTCTTCAGGATGAGCATTTCAAGCAAAAAATACCATTTGAGAGTCACTGCCAACTATTCCCCTTTCATTCAAATATTTCCACATCCACCCATATACTCACACAGAGATAGAGATACCATGCAAATTTTTGGTAGGAGTTACATATGGACAGTTTTACTATTCATATCTACAGTTTTACCTTGCAAAGTTTGCGCTTAAACTCAATTTTGATCCAAGTTCCTCCCAGAACTCTTTAGTGCTAAAAAAGTTCCCTGTTTTCCATCTGGAGCTCATAATGGAAGTCTTTATGATACCACATGGGCAAAAAATGAACAGCTTTCAAATGCCTTACAACCATCATTCAGATCTTATATGTTCACCCAGAGGGTGACAGCGCATTTCCTTCCGGCAAATGTGGGATGTTTAAATGCTGAGCATTGCATTTTAACATAATTATGACACAGGTTGTCATCATTTGAGGATCAAATCTCATCCTATGTGATTTTCAGCGAGTGAAGATGTGAAGCACTGATACATTAGTTATTCGACTGGGTTTTACCTGGATAAATAAAGGTTAAATAAAAAAATAGTCTGATGACTGTATTTTACCTCTTTGCCTCCGAGTACAGCAGCTTCCACTGAGATAGCCAGCAGTTCCCTCATGTCCACCGTTAGCTTTTGTCTACAGAGAAAACAAAGGAAAAAATAGGTATCAGCTCGGCACAGTAGAAGATTTATGATACAAGAAGCTTATTATCACATTTGTACACATCTACAAATGGGTAGAAGGAAATTACACCGTCAAGTCTGTTTTTAAGACCTATAAATATCTAAGAAAATAATAAATAAAATAGGGAGGAAAACAGTGAGGTCTTATGTGCAAGTAAAAATAGAAAAATTTGACTGCATTTAAAAATATATAAAAAAATATATAAAATCAAAGTTAAACTTAGGAAGCTGAATTCAGTGCTGAGAAATACAAACGATAGAGAAATTTCAAATGTTTTACCTTCCTTTGCAACTCCTCTGATGAACTATATCAGTTCCTTAAGCTCAAGATTAAAGTGTAGACATGTTTCACTCACTAAAGTTCATAACAGTGATTTATTTTTTGTGTGCTGTACTCATAATCATTCCTGAAAATGCTGCCATGTTGTGAAAACTGAGGGGGTCAGGTTTCCCTCATGAGACTGTGGAAACCTGATCATCTTCCACACTACAGGATACAGGACAGGTTGTGCTTGTATTTTAATGAATGATAACAGCCACATGAAAAAATAACTATTTATGAGAGTGGGGGTTTGTTAAGAACAGACAAAATTCCCTCAATAACCTTCACTGACACTGTTATAAACCGATTTTTGGTGAACCAGACACAGGAGCACTGAAAGCAGGAGTCAATTCTATACATAGTTGAAACACATATATATGTCAGGTTACATGTTGAATGGTAATAAGAGCTGGAGTGACCTGAAAGTGACAGAAGAGTCTGATCTGATGGCAGCGAGGCGGCTGGAGATGACACCGGCGTACAGGTGGTAGATGACACCGACCCCGAGGAGGCAGAACACCGCCACACCGAGCGGAGACAACCGGATACCCATAGGAGCCATGTCAGCCAAAATATCTTCTGAGTATTTGATGGATGAGAAAAAAAAGGACGAGGAGCAACAGCTGAAAGTGTTGGAGGTGTGACGGACAGGAATGTTACCGTGATAAACGTAGTGTCGCGTCAGCTGACGTGGCTGTCAGCGCTCACTCACAGCTCTGATAAACAGGTAACCTGCTGCTTCACAACGTGAGTCACCTCTCACATGAATAAACCGACTGTCAGTGAGAAAAACGACCGAGACACTGATAACCTAGAGCCGCCAGAGAACGACGTAAAGCTTGTTTTAGTCAGCGAGCCGCTGCAGCATCAGGCGACGTCTTCACGGTGAAATCCCCCAAGTAACCGACGATGTTTCAGGCCGTAGAGACATCCTGACAGCCGGGTAGTCTCTCTGTAACTGTTAGTGTCGCTGCTAACTCGGTGGAGAAAGCCAAATGTTGCCTGGTGTCGAAGGAGCAGAGGAACAATCACATCCCTGTTCAGTCATTTCTCCTCTTTAACCAACTGCAGCAGCAGGGTCAAAGGAGGCTTCACTACCGGGTTAGAGCCGCTGACGTCAGCGCCTCTGATTGGCTCTTTCTGTGTTTCACAACCCCTCCAGAAGAATCTGTGGAAGCCCATACCCCCAATAAAAATATAAAACAGAAAGAAAAACTGTTTTTTTCGGGGGGATCTTTTTTGTTGCTGTTATTGCCAGTCTTGAGTCAATATTAAACAACAAAAAAAAGAATAAATAAATAAATAAAATTGTTAAATAATGTCAAATTTTCAACTTTTACTTTAAAGCTTCAACATCTTTGACTTTATTGATCTCAAAATTTTGTCTTTTTTCCCCCATAACTTTGACATAACCACATAGTTTTGGCTTTATTATCACAAAATTTCAACTTTACTGTCTTCAAATTTTGACTTTTAATCTCATGATTTTGGCTTTTTATCTCAAAATTTGGGCTTTACCTCAAAATTTGGACTTTTTATCTCAGAACTTTGACATAATACAGGAAAAAAAAAGTTCTCAACATGGCCAAGTCTTCTTTTCTTTCTTTTTTTTTTTTTACTGAACCAAAAAAATATTAAAAAAAAGGAACTACCCCTACCCAATAATAATTAAATAAGTAAACAAACAGCAAAGAGTAAAAGGAAAAAAAATGAATAAAAAAGTGATCTGTTTTTTTAACTAAGTCCTTTGATTATGTCATTATCATGACTCAGTTTCCCATTATTATGATTTACCTTTTTTCCTTATACTGTTTGAATTGTGTGAAAAGGGCTTCCATAAAAAATTGGGCAGTCTCACACCCAAAACTGGTTATAACTTCAAACAAACTGCAGTTTTCTTCATGACTCAACAATTTATTCCAAGAGTAAAAACTAATTTTATGTGTAAAAGTTGACTTGCAGGGAAAAGTGGGAGGTAACATTGACTGTGTTGCCGCCAAAGGAAAGATCAAAACTTCTGCGCTGGGAAAAATTTCAGGTTTTTGAAGACTTTCTGCAACACAAATGTCAAATTGTTGCAAGAGCTATTTATAATGGCGTGTTACAATTTTTTCCTCTTGGGTTTGGTATGATTATCACTGTGCTGATATTTAGTACCAGAATATTACTGCACAGTGCATGAATTTCACAAATGATTTGGCTTAATAGACATAATTTTATTTCATGAAGACAAGTAATACATCCAAATAAATCCAAGTAAATCTTCTCCCTCACGTTCTAATATTCATCATTGGATGTTTGTGAAGGAATACACTGTGGCTTTAGAGCCAGTTCAACAATTGTTAAACATTTATTAAAACACACTAATTAACTTTGGTCATCACTGCTTACTTTTTGTCTTTCTGTGTGTGTGTGTGTGTCCTCAGGAGGTATGGGGCTTGTTGCACCTGCTGTGGCCTTAACATCCACTCCAGTGACTTGGTGTGCTGGTATATAGATGCCCGAGGCAGCACCTTCCACCTGGCCTGTTTCTCCTGCTCCTCCTGCAAATCCCAGCTGTCCACCGGGGAGGAATGTGAACTTCTGGGGAACAGGGTCTTCTGTAGGCCCCACTATGATGCCATGGAGAATATTTGTCTAATCTGACATACAGAAAAAAACAGTGTCTAACAACTATGTTTGGTAAAGATCTCATTTTTCTTACTGATAAACTGAAAGGTTTGAAGTATTTAAATCACCTTTATTCTTTAAAAAAAAAAAACACTCTGAACATAAACACACACAAATCAATACATATTCAATCATTTCACTGGTCAGAATGGAGACAAGTGAATTCAAGTGACAAAGCTGTTGGGATGGTTAATCACTGATAAAATGGCTCTGTTATCAGAAAGGATCATTTTTGTGTCACATCTTTTATAAAGAGTGAATTTCAGTTTCTGAAAAAGCGGATACAAGTCTGATATTACTCCAGTGAGACTTGGGTAAAGATCTTCTTCTGAGCATGACATGGATTTATGTCTTCAGTGTACCGTGGCTATTTTTGTGGTTCTATTCTTTGTAGCCACAAAATCATCTCCTCCTCAATTTCTCTCCTCTTCATATCTGAGGGAAACCAGACAGACATCTCTGTAAACTTCAGCTTTACACACACTGTGCTCTGTCTCCTCCATCCGCCCCCTCTTGTTTGAGTTACATAAGTCCTGAACCACATCATGTCTTTCACTGACATGTCCTCACTTCCCCTCCTCTCCTCCTTCTCCTCCTCCTCCTCCTCTTTTTTGCTCTGCAGGCCAGTTGACAGAGATGTGGTACGGCTTCAGCTCCTCTTCTTGTACAAAATCCGGGGCGGAGCTCATGAGGTCGTGGCCCCTGAAGGACTTGGGGAAGGCAATGACGTCCCGGATACTGGAAGCCCCGACCATGATGGACACCAGCCGATCCAAACCTTCAAAAGCAGCGAGCAGAAACAAACTGTTGGAAACAAGACGCTGAGGTCGAAAATGTGATTTGAAAATGCTGTTGGACATTACCCAGAGCGATGCCACCGTGTGGGGGGGCTCCTGATTCCAGAGCCTCCAGCAGGTGAGAGAGCAGACTGGGATCCTCCTGCAGCACAAACACGTTCAAACACACAAAAGCATTGATTTCCTAAAAAGAATCCCCTTTCATTGGTAGCATAAGAAACCTGAGCGTTATATCATCTCTCTCAGATTGTAATTAGTTTTTAAAAATGTTAACATGAGGACGGCAAAGGATATGAACACATCTCTCTTTTTTGTATCACATCTTCTCTGTACTTAAGGCTGTCCAATTGCAAAAATACCTAAATTTTAAAAAAAAGTGTTCCAACACAGTCACCCATCTATGCCGCCTTGTTTTAAAGTCCATAAAAACACTGATGAAATGTTTAAGTACTGACCTTGAGGATGTTCTGTAAGACGTGCTGCTGTACTGAGGCCTTGTGGATACGTATGGAGCCTCCTCCAATCTCACAGCCGTTCAGCACCAGGTCGTAGTGTTGACCACGCACCTGAGGATATAGCACATGAGGTTACACAAACTTTGCTATTTTTACTCACTAAACGGGCAAAAACTCTACCTGTGTGGCTCTCAGTGAGTACCTTGTGTGGCTCGGTGTACAGTAGATGTGTGTCCTCTGGTAGTGGAGCAGTGAACGGGTGATGAGCTGACTCCAGCTGCTCTGGGTCCTCCTCTCTGGGTAAGAAAAGGGGGAAGTCCACCACCCACAGGAAGTGAAAGGCTGAGTGGTCACGCACAGAAACACCTTGAGACTCCAGGAGTTGTGCACACTGCAGGCGAAGATTACCCAGCATGGGGCGCTGAGAGAGGAGGACAAAGAGATGAAAAATGAGTTTAAATCCACTCACATTCGAATCTGTTTACCTAAAGTCTCTCACCACAGTGTGCAGAGAACCAGCAGCGATCAGCAGCAGGTCTCCTGGTGAAGCTTCAGTTTTCTGCAGCAGCTCATCAGCCTCTGAAGCAGACAGGAGCTTTTTAAGAGGGGACTTCAATGTCCTGTCTGCTCTAACCTGCACCACACTGAGCTCCTGCAGACAGAAACAAACACAGATAAACACAAGAAGACACCAAAACAACATTATTCCATTCAAATCCAATGAGGTGTTCAGAAAAATCAGACTGCAGTAACATTCATACATATTCAATTCAGGAAAAGTCCTGAATTTGATGATACCTGACTTCTAAACCAACGATCAAAGCTTTTATACAAAATATTTTCGTAACAATAGAAAGAGACTGTAATGCATTTTTGGAGGTGCAGTCATTAACCATCCCTTCTTTAGTTATTCCTGAATAAACACAAAAAGTGACGGTATGAAATTTTGACTCTTGTTGTCTTAAAGAGGAAATAAATATGTGAGTAAGGAAGGAGAAAAACACTCACAAAGACTTACCTGACCAAACTGGGTCTTGGCTGTTTGCTTCAAGTTTTCCAGATTTCTGCCAGCTAAGAGTTTCTGTCATTGAACACAATCAGAAAACAGGATACCTTCATTTCTTGTGACATAAAACTGATATTTCTGTATCTCTAATTTGTAGTTACTTAATATCTGTTTTTTATACATCTGATATCTAATGTTTATTCTTACTTGTTTTTGTACATAGAGAGCACAGTTAAACCGAAGTCAAATTCCTTGTATGCTTTTCGAAGATACTTGGTGATAAAGGCGATTCTGATTCTGACTCTAATCAACTGTCTCTGGTCTTACCGCTCCATCGGGGACACAGACGGCCTGAACAGAGCCTCCTGATTGGGTGAGAGCTGATCGAAGGAACTCAATCTTTGTGTTTGAGAAAACTTCGCTGAGGTCGATGAGCTGGAGGAGAAAAGGGCAGGATTACAAGAAATGTGTCATTTAATAATGACAGAGATGGGCCATACTTCTATAGAGACGACAATTAGCTGTAAACAAATGTTGAGGATGATTGTTAGACTCTGATTAATAACTGCATTACACTGAAAACAGTCACAGAAGCTGACATCATGAATTCTTACCTTCATACTGAATCTGGTATCAGGTTTGTCCACGCCGTAGTCCCTCATGGCCTCTTCATAAGTCATAGTTTGGAAAGGAACCTCAATGGGACCTTTCTCTGGGGGCCAGGAGGACTGAATCAAACCCTCCACCAGAGACATGATCCCAGCCTGGTCCACAAAGGACATTTCTATGTCCACCTGAGAGAGACCAGGAGGAGCACAAAGGTCAGGACTAAAGAAAAGTTTCTGTGGGGATTTGTTGAAGTAAACAAGACTGAACTCAAAAGGAACTGGACTGAAACCACTTGGGGCCAGAATAGTTTCAGGACAGATCAAAGAAAAAAGAAACCACATTTACTCGAGAGAGGAACATTTTGTAAAACTGGTTCCAGCAGGGACTGACTGAAGCTCTGAAATGTGACTGGAGTTGAGCAAGAGTTTTCAGCAAAGAGAGAAAATCTGCTGTTATACATTTCAACAGTTCAGATTTCAGGTAGCTTTGGTCCAGAGCAAACATTAAGTTTATTCCCTTATCAGAAAAGTCCCAATACTTGGAACACCATCGACTTTAGATGGGATGTTTTTTACTTTACATCACTCAAATGATGCTCTTCAAGGTCAGAATCATTGTGACTAAGTAAAGAGATGGTGTTCCCCTGTGTGCGACATAGGGTAGCTCTCCAAGTCAAGTTTTACATAGTTCTTGTGTTAAGAATGAAACTATGCGCAGCAACAGAATATAAACAATATACGTGTAATTAACCCAAGTGCAATAACAGTCAAGTTTTTCATATTTTTTTTATTCATATTTTATATTCTCTTATTTATTCTCTTCTTAAATGTCTTTTTCTATTACGATAAGATTTAAGATTTTAAACTTTTCTTGTAAAGCTGACTCAGTAAGAAAGGCACAAAGAATTCCAATGTATCTGTACGGCCCTGTACCTGTGCAAATGGCAATGAAGATCTATTCTATTCTACTCAATACATAACACACTGGGTTTTATTTTGTTGTAAAACAGTCAAACCTGGAGAGACAAAAATATCTTCCCATAAACATTCTTCTGATAAGAGCAGAATTAAAAAAATCAAGGATCCACTGTCACAGTAAATGAGTTTTCTGTTGTAAGATTAAAAACTAAAGCAGTTACCTGGGTGAACTCTGGCTGTCTGTCTGGTTTGGAGCCTTCATCCCTGTAACATCGAGCCATCTGGAAGTACCTGTCTATACCTGCCACCATCAGGAGCTGTTTAAACTGCTGCGGACTCTGAGGTAGAGAGTAAAACCGACCCGGCTCTCTGGACGGGACCACAAACTCTTTAGCTCCCTGAAAACAAGACCAGCAACAAGGTCAAGCTTAGCTCTGAGTATCTTTTAGAGATAGATTCATGAATGGATGTAACTTAAGTCATGCTGAAGTTCATTGAGGTGACTTGATTCAGCAGAAGTGAAATTAAAAGATGAAGAGCCCTCTTACCCCTGGAGTTCTTTTAAACAAAGTCGGAGTTTCTACATCAACGAAACCTGAAATTGATCATACAGTTCAGTATGGTTTTCCTCCAGCAAACAGTCATTTGCTGTCTTTAAAGGCAGGGTATGCAGGAATTTTTGACGATTTTGACTACATTCAAACTCGTTTCCTCCTCCATGTTTCAGTGTCAGCAGCAGCGCATGCTCACTGCCTCCGACTGTGGCTTATAGTATGACTAACAGTCGTAGCTTCGTAAACACACTATAGACGGTAAAAAACAGCTCTGCCAGCACCTGCAGCATCATGTGAGAGAAACTCAAGAGCTGTACACCGCACTTCCTGCAGGTGAATGAGATATGCTGCAGATATAGAATCATTCTTTCTCTGTGTTACAGCCGCTATCGTAGCCGCTCAGGATAGTTTCTCCCACTCACGATCAGCAACACACAGAGTCACTTATGCACTGGGCGTGCCGTGATTGGCTGGTCATCACCAATAACCCCACCTTCTCTCAACCCAGAAACAGAAACATCCACAAAACAGGCAAGAGAGGGGGTCTGCAAGGGGGTGAGGCCCACACAGACACTGACACAGGTACAAAGGCCCAGAGATGATGACTGAGCAGGAGTATTCCTGTAAAAACTAACATTTCAATTTTTGGGTAGATTCTGCATACTCTACCTTTAAAAGTCTTAATGATAAGTGAAAATGATCTTTTTTCTTTACCGTGCACATTACAGAGATATTCTCTCATCTTCATCACCAGCTGAGACCTCAGTCTGAGGTTCTGCTGCATCTGAGGGGACCTCAGGTCCAAGTAACGGTACTGCATCCTCAGAGCTTCTGTTTTCTGTGACAGGATACAAAAACAAAGTCATTCATTATTGTGATCATGGCTTCATTATAAGTGTTTGTGTGAGTCACTCACTTTGACAAAGTCTTTGATTTCAAAAGGTAACTTCTGGCTCACATTGAAAACCTCCACACTCTCAGCCTGGACTTCTACCTGCCCCGTCGGCATCGCCTGTTTGTCGCAGAGAGAGGAAGGAGTGAGAGGATGGAGCGGTTATAAGGTGTTGAAATACAGAAGGGGGAAAGCCCACGAAATACTCAAGATCTTCTAATCTGGTTATTATCTAATCTTGGAAAACTCGAATCAGTGTCTGTATGGTTTTGAGTTATTTGCTGCCCTCTGCTGGACAACATGAGAAAACTCAACATTGATACAAAAAAAGCTTCAAAAATGTAAATTTAAAACACAGTCATCTTAATAAAAATTCATACTGTAACTTCACATTATAGAACTATTGAGACTTGATCTGTTTTTCACGTGGACTTTCAATTTGAAATTTCAAACCTTTAGTTTTCAATGATGATGGATCATTTATTGTGACATTTTCATGACCTATTATTCTACACAGATGTCCACAGACCTTGTTCTCCTGTCCCACTGGTCGTTGTCTGACTGTTCCCGTCACCTTGATGACTGATTCAGCTGTCAGATTACACAGGGCAGCTTTCAATCCACCAGCAGACTAAAAAAAAATAAATCTATATGAATTTATGATATGACAGGCTGAGTATTAGAGTTTCAGTCATCCTTACTTCTTCCTGAGGGATGAGAACTTGAGTTAAGCCGCTGAAATCTCGCAGGATAACAAACAGGTCTTGTCTGTGAGAGAAGGAAACATAATGAAAATACAGATAGTTGACCAGATACTTGAAAAAATTTCAGACACATAGTGCATTTGTGAAGTAATGCATTTAGAATCACGTATAGGTCTTTATATACAATTTCTCTTATCCTAAGAACACATCAAAAAAACATCAAATTAATTGGATCTACAAAAATATATCAGAAATGTTACGCATTGGGTCACGTCAATAGATATAGATTTTTTATTGAGTTTTGAAATCATTTTCTGTTGAATTTGTTCCTGAAAAATATTAAGAGCTGACACACTGAAACTGTTGAGGACTTAGTTTTGTTTGGAGTTTTCTTATGTTTTTGTTTTTTGTAAACAATTAACCAAACCAAACAAAAACATTTGCATTTGTCTGTGTCTGTCTAATGCAGTGACACCTTTTAAAACACAAAAACTGTTTTTATGATAATATTTGTGAATGTTTAGAATTCTAACATTGTCCAAAGACTTTTTCCACTACTGTTTATTGACAAAATCTGAAGGATGAGTCACAAAATTTATCTTATCTAATCTTATCTCTCTTCCACTGGTCTATCATTGGTCCCCATGATAATGTTAAAATATGAGTTTGTCCAAAACTTTTAGTTAAAACTTCATATCTGCAGACAAGAGCTACATGATATTGGGGGGAAAATGATACTGCCATATTTTTGTTTCCAGTGAGACAAATATATGGGTGTAGACAGGATACATAAACTTCACTGAAAGGCTCAAATATATCACATAATAATGCGCGATGAATATTGCACATGTGCGATGATGATACTGAAACAACAAATTGTGTTGCCTTACTGCAGACTTAATGTGTTTCATGCAAATCAGCGGCTACTATCATGCTGTAATGTTTATTCAAAAAATCAGACCTGAGGTATTGGACCCAGCCACACAGAGTGACTTTGTCTCCGACATGATGTGATCTGAGCTCTCCACAGGTGTGGCTCCTGAAACAGAGACTGCTGGGACCTGGAAAAGGAGCACAACAGAACTGAGAAGGGGAACAAAATCACTGAGTTTTTGTCTAACTAAATGATTCAGAGAAACCTGCATCTAATAAACGAATTAGTTCATAACATGTTCTTTGTTCTGTTCTCCTGTCTTTTCATTTGTTTTGAAGTAGACAAATGTAGGGCTGAACAATTTGCTAAAATAATTTTATTTCAATTATTTTTGTGCGATAATTTCTAGGTCCCCATCCTAAAACACATTGTTGGAAATGAACATTGACATTAATTTTGGCAAAACAACAACCCGTGACGTTTCCTTTTTGCCTCTCATGGCTGCTCTTTGCCTATTTTGCTCACTTTTCACTTTGTTTCCACCACTTTTGGACTACTTTTTGCTACCTTCTGACTATTCTTTAGTTTTATCCCAACTTTCCTGCCACTTTTTGTTGCCTTTGGCTACTTTTACTACTTTTCTTGCCCATTTTGTTGGTTTTTGCCCATTTCAGTCACATTTTAGCTCTGTTCCCATTACTTTTGGACCATTTTTTGCTACTTTCTGAGTATTTTTCAAGTTGTCTCCCAATTTTTTTTGCCAGTTTTTGCTGCTTATGGACATTTTTTTTTGCCCATGGAGCTATGGAGCTAAATCCAGCTTCAGCTTTGAAATGGGAGAATTCCAGTATAACAGTCAGGTGATCAGATGATCAGGTGATGAAGTGATGAAGTGATGAAGTGATGAAGTGATGAAGTGGTGACAGTACCTGTGGTTGCAGGATCAGACCTGTAGAGAGGCTGTGAGCTGCTCACATGTCTGATCTGAGGTCTACACAGCTGGTGTCCTTGACAGGAGGTGAGAGCTGAGCTGTGTCTGCAGACAGACAGAGCTCTGAGAGCTGGGAACAGTCTCTGCAGAACAAAGCTGCTCCTGGAGGACATTTTCATAAAACCCTGAGAGAAGCTTCTGTAGAGTCTGACACATGGAGGAGTGTGATCAGTGTTTTTGAATGACAGGAGGAGGAACACGGAAGCTGACCAACACTGAGGGCTAACTCATGACAGATACCATCACTTAGCATCAGAGCAGATCACCCGAACAGGTCCGGACTGGCTGGATCTGAATCTCCTGTCACCTCATCTGGTCCCGGGTCCAGCTCCACAGCCGTCCTCAGACTCTAAACTGTTTCTGGGAGTGTCAGGATGATTACCCGGTCACTGTGGTCCAAAGACTGTGGACATGCTGCTCACAGGAGCTGATGCTACGTAAGGGGACGTTACGTCACGTTTTGTTCAGACCAGAGTAGTCGATCTCCCATAAGCGATGGGAAGTTCGGCTCTTTTATGAGAGCCGATTCTTTCGGCACGGCTCCCAAACGGATCCTAACTTAATCATGTGTGGCGTCATACTTTAGCCCAAACACAAAAACATAAATGATTTGTATATTTATAAACCCTTTTGCATTTAGGTTTTTTTTTTTCCCACAAGAATTTGTGCATTTTTTTTGCTCGAAAAGCAGATGATCTTACTTTGGTTAAACATTAAATCAAACTGTTTTTGCAGAAAACACAAATGACAATAAAGAACAGAAATTTATAGAGTATAAACAGAAACAAACTCAGTATTCAAACAGTGCAATATCTTTAAATTGCAGCCAGATGTTGCTTTATTTGCAGATGTTGCTCAGATACATGAATTTTTCCAACACAGTTTTCCCCTAATCGCTGTCTACTTTCTCACTCACTGAGTGTGGAGACAAGATGCTACATATAATTGAGACTTCCCATCTCTGCTAATGCATAATGGTTCGACCCTATATCCTTACCATACAGTCTATGATCCTTATATGTGATTGGCTGGCATGCTGCCATGTTGTCAATCAAAACGAAGTCCTGCCGTCAGCAGAGCTGCGAGACTGAATGAGAGATGGGCAACAAAAGAAAAATAGTTGGGAGCCAGCTCTCAATGGATGGCAGTCAGTTCTTTTGTTTCACTCAAAAGAATCGGCTGTTACAGCCGCATCTTTTGCGCATGACACATTAGTATATCCCCACTGTAGGATCGTGCAAAGTGCGCAGTTTCTGGTCTGCAGACATGTCGGGCTGCAAGAAGATGAGAGCTATCAGAGTCAGTGAGTTTGGAGATCCCTCTGTGCTGAAGCTCTGCTCAGATGTTCCTGTGCCTCAGCCTGGAAACAAACAGGTGAGAAAACTTCACATCCACATGTTTGTTATTTGTAGAAACTGAACAGGTGGAGCTGAGAGGAACACAGCACAGCTCACAGGTTAAAGTTCAGTCATGACCAAAAACTACAAAACTTCCTCTTTTTAATGCTGTTATTTGTTTTGTTTATTCATTGCAGTTATTAAACTAATCTGACATTGACTGATGCTGACAGTAGGGTGGATGCCCTCATGCAGGTTTTTCTGCACACTCAGACATTCTTCTGGAACAAGTAACTAACTCTCTGGCATGCCTGGCATAAGCTGTGAATGCACTCTATAAACTCACTGGGTTCTGATTGAGTTATAACGAACTCTCTTTTTGACAAACTTTTACAATCAAAACTTTTTTTTTTTTTTTAACTTCTAATCTCAAACGTTTTTATAACTTCTACAGGAGTATTTTCCTATTTGACCCATACCAGTTTCACATATTGACAGAAATTCCTTATTCCTCTGGTTACCAGTAGAAGATCAAAAAATATCAGTAAAAGCATTTTAAATGGGGAAACAAAGTTAATATTGAGTAGAATTATGTTTGTTTACTTTTTGGTTTGGCCCTCTGAAACGAATCAGGTGTCTTATATGGCCTCTAGTAAAAATAAATTATTCATTTTTAAATTTTATTTATTTTATTTATTGCACATATAAAAAGCAACACAAAAGAAAAGCTGAGCAAAGCAACAAACAGTTCCTACAAAGATGTGCAAGAGGGGCCAAAGAAACCCTTCAGGGCTTGTCGAGTGGGCCTCCTTGAGTCCCGAGCAAAAATACAAGATATTAACAAACATATATATACACATACATTCATTCATAAACATATGTACACAAATATATCCATATAATCACATACAGGTTCAGTATATGCTGTTCAGACAGATACATTACAGTCAAAAGAAAGAGAGAAAGATGTGGGAAAAACAGAATGAAATAAAAGAAGAATTAGGATGTTGTGCTGTTTACTTGGTTCAATAAAAAATGTATGGTTAGTTATTTGAATGACTTTCAATTGGTGCTGGTCCTGATGTGAATTGGTAAATTATTCCATCAATGAGGCCCTTTAAATGTTATTGAGAATTGAGAAAATGTTCCCCTGAAAAAAGCTGGATGGAGGTTACTGACTGACCCGGTATTGTAGTGATGGCTTTGGAAATTAAACTGTAGTAAGTTTTGAAATTCATTGCCCACTCCTGGTTTAATGGGTTGATCTTGAATGTATAAAATGATGGATTTCATGTGATTCACAGCTCTTCTCTGATGTCTGTGTTGAAGGTGCTGATTCGTGTTCATGCCTGTGGAGTGAATCCTGTTGAAACCTACATCCGGACTGGGACATTGGACTTACGTAAACCTGCTCTGCCGTACACACCAGGCACAGACATAGCAGGAGTCATCGAGAGTGTTGGAGAAGGAGTCACAGCTCTGAAGGTCTGATTTCAATCTGCACTTACTGAATGGAACTATAGCCATGCTGCAGCACTTTTTCTCTCTTTTTTTTGTAAAACATCTTTAGATATTGTGTTTTTTTGTTTTGTTTTGTTTTGTTGTTGTTTTTGGTGATGTAGCGCTCTATCAGTTAATAAGGATGGATTGGATGAAAGGTTTGACAAACAGGGTGACAAATACACACCCTGCAGAAATTTTACGTATTTTGTAAACAGATTTTTCACTATCTGTCAGCATTTTCAAAATATACTTTTTTGCACTAAAACAAAGGTAAGCATTTCAAGTTGTTGTTATTTATAGCTTATTACTCTCTGGTGTTACTGGCATGTGTTCCAGGCAGGAGACCGTGTGTTCACCACTCACACTGTGTCTGGAGGTTATGCAGAGTACGCTGTAGCAGCTGATGACTGTGTTTACAAACTGCCCGATAATTTAGATTTCACCCAGGGAGCAGCCATCGGGATCCCTTACTTCACTGCTTACAGAGCTCTGGTTCACAAGTAAGAACAAGCTGCTGCTGAGGTTAATGTGATATAAAAACTGAAGTGATGTCTGAACTGATGTGTGTTCGTGTGTTTGTGCAGAACCCACATCAAAGCTGGAGAGACTGTCCTCATCCATGGAGCCAGTGGAGGAGTGAGAATGAAAGATTTTATTCTCCTCCTTTTTTACAATCATGTCACAAAAATGCAGAAGATGTTTCAAATTTTCTAATTTGTGTGTGTGTGTGTGTGTTTAGGTTGGTATAGCAACTTGCCAGATCACCCGTGCTCTTGGTATGAAGGTGCTGGGGACTGCAGGGACATCAGAGGGAATGAAGCTGGTTCTCGACAACGGAGCTCACTCTGCCTTTAACCACAGAGAAGCAGGCTACACTGACAAGATCATGGTACACACACACACACACACACACACACACACACCTTAAGGACACACAGAAAACACAAGATGACTTTCCTGACTGAAATGTCTGCTTTTCTTAAACCCTTATACTGTGTAAACAAAGGTCACATATAAATGAAGTTTATCTGTGTTTATGTGTTTGTTTGTTACAGGAGGCCACAGAAGGCAGAGGTGTGGATGTGATCGTGGAGATGCTGGCCAATGTCAACCTGAGTAGAGACCTAAAGATGTTGGCTTTTGGAGGCCGTGTCTTAGTAGGAACAGATCTTACAAACCACAGTCCTTTCATGCTGCTCAAATGCCGCTAAACTTTTTTTAAGATTCCATTTTAGAAGTCCAAAACCTATATGTCACACATGCTTTATTTAATGTCATTCCTCTTTTTGATTTTGTTTGTTTCCTTTTTTCTGCATAAAAGCAGCCACTTGACAGGGGCTGTGAGGATTTTCTTGAAAAGCTTGTGTTTTTCAGGAAGAAAGTCTCTTGCAACCACTGTCTTGAGAACATGACACTTGTCAAGGTATGCGTTAGTTTTGAAGCAAGTGAATGAAGAGCAGATCTTTTTTTATTCAAGACAAGTTTTCCTGGGATGCCAAGCAACAAGGTATAATATTCATTTAGAGTTATGTAGCGCTATTTTGTGAAAGGTGACAACAACCAAACTTTGTAAATTCAGTTTGTGGTTTAGTGTCCAGATGGTGAGCAGACTGATTAGTGTTACTCACTGGTGCTCTGAGAAGCGTCTGTAACATTATTAGATCCTGGTTATGTCCTACCAGTGCTCATCTACCAACTCCAGCTTCACCAAGCAGAGCAAAGGTAACCTGGCTCTTCATTTTATTGATGGACTTTCAGTGAACAGACCACTGCAGTGTAACTGCTGCACGTGGGTCTAAATAAACATCATCACAAACACCTGTTTAAGTCTTCAGCTTGTGTTTTAGCCCATGCTCTATCACCTTCCCAGTTTGCTTTCTTCTGTTCTGACCTCCTTTTTCTGTCAGACAGTCCATCTACCGTGTCCAATATTCCTAATAAATCAATCACAGGTCTGAAACCACAGATTTTTCTTTGCCAGCTGGCATGGTGTGGACTTGGACATGCATGAAAATAAACCTGATTGGTACACTGATGATATTGAGAAAAAAAATATTTTGGAACTATATTTACAAATGAGACTTTTTCCAGATCACTTGAGCAAAACTCCTCACAGCCTCTTTAATCCCTTTTCTTAATGTTTGTTGCTTTGTGAATATGTCTCCAAATTTCTGCAGCTTCCAGCATCACAGCTGCTTAGGGCAGCACCACCTTCAGAACAGCACTTTCTCTCCACTATGATTAATGGATTATTACTATGTTACCCCATAGTAATAATATCCCATTTCTCCAGTCATATGTTAATGTTTTTATTTCAGGTGGTTGGCTCCAGAGGCCCCATAGAGATCAACCCCAGAGACTCCATGGTCAAAGAGAGCAGCATCATAGGAGTGGTCCTCTACTTTGCCACACCGGTATGAGATGCACAGTTGTAGATTAAAAGTGAACATAATATATGAATAAATGATATGAGCTGTCCTGTACATAAGTTTCTAATAATACATTTCTGAAGATACTTTGTTTTATTTAATGAAACTGGACTGGTTCATTCCTCAGGAGGAGACCAAGGAGTGTGCCGCTCTGCTGTACGCAGGTATGGAAGCTGGTTGGCTAAAACCAGTGGTCGGTCCCAAATACCCTCTGGAGAAAGTTGCTGAGGCTCACCGTGACATCATAGAGTCTCCTGGGGCTACTGGGAAGATGGTTCTGATCATGTGAAGCTGTGATCACACACAGGCTCATGAAGAAGGAGAAAACTCTTCAGAAACCAAAGAAAAGTCATGATAACTGAAAATGACCTTTAGTTACTAACACGTTTGTTTGACCTTACTCATCATTATTGCCAATTTATAGACTAGAATAAACAAAGAGTGTGATGAATGAACAGTTAGGCTCATTACTCCTCACATCTTTCTTGAATTTGTTGAGGAGGTTTTTAAGAACTCTAGGGTGATTGCTTTTCTCATGTATGATGAATACCATGTTACTGCTATTTGGGGTCCTATGCCAGTTTTTTCGAACCAGAGTAAGAAAACCTTAAGTGCCCTCTTCAAGGTGTGAGTCTGCAGTGCCATGCCCACACAGAGTCAGCTCTACTGGACTCACCAACAGGCTGATCTAAATAAAGAATACTTTGAGAAAATACATCAAAGACTGATACTTTATTCCCAAACTGAGTCACACTCATCACCTGTGCTTCTCAGGTGACAGCTGGCTCTACTGAGCATGCTCCACAGGTGTCAGGTAACTCAAGCCTAGAAGAAACATACACAGTAGCTACCACAGCTCTGTGGCAACGGACATACAGAGTTATACAGAGTGATACAGAGCTAAGGATCAATCCTGAGTATTAATTTGTGAATGGAGTGTACCACTTCATCTGCAGGGGTGGGGCCTCTGATTCAGTCCTAAAGGTGAGTGAATGATAAAGGGTAATTTTGTCTTTTGACTTGTCCAGAGCAGTTTGTTGTCTCTGAAGTAGTGGGACATCAGTGTGATTTTAATTTTCACTTTGAGAAACTTCAAAGTGTGAGTAAGGGTTGTCAGTTATTAACTAACAAAGCTCAATAAACAACCAGATAAAAATCTACTCAGCTCGGTAAACTTTTGGACAAGGTTTTGGACGAGTGGATCACATTGTCGAAGTAACAATGTCAGATCTACAGATTACATGTGTGCAGATTTTCAAACCTCTACATGTTTAAATGTTGTAGAAATCCCTGATTCTGTCTGTAAACTGATCAAAAAGGTCCATCCCAAAAACAGCACAAGATTTTCACAAGACGTGTTGAAATGATGAGAACATCACATCAAAATCTCCTAAATGGTTCATCATGACACATTAGAGTGGGCGTAAAAACACCAAGGTCTGCTCAGAGTTCAGCTCATGACAGGCCAATCAGAGTGAAGGGGATTTGGAGTCTTAAAGAGACAGCAGCTAA
This sequence comes from Thalassoma bifasciatum, assembly GCA_008086565.1. Taxonomy (NCBI): domain Eukaryota; kingdom Metazoa; phylum Chordata; class Actinopteri; order Labriformes; family Labridae; genus Thalassoma; species Thalassoma bifasciatum. Next base: position 16,116 of record RPOG01003136.1, on the reverse strand, counting down.
ACCAAAGTGATTCAGGCAGAGGCTGAGGTAAGAGTTTTCTAGAATCTGTAAATCATGTAAAACTACAGGAGTAATAGGGGCTAGAAGAAACTTTTAAAAGCAACATACTTCCACTGTTTCTTGCAGTATCATTCATGTTTGACCACTAGGTGGTGTCCTTGACTGTTACTCACTGCTAATAAATGGCATATGTATTTTAAAGGGACATTAAGTACAACAGCTTTTCATAGTTTGTCCACTGTCAGATGTGTACTTCAGTTAAAGCTCTTGTGAAGCTGCACATAATAGTGTGCACAAACTTTTAAAAGGCATGGGCAAAAAAAGGAAAAAAAAAAAAAAAAAAACGTGTTCTGGCTCTTTTAGGCACAGTGGTGTAATTTTAGTTACCAAAAGAGGGCACCTTTACTGAATTTTTGGCCCCAGAGAAGGCACTGTTGTGTGTTTTTTTCAACAATTGGCAGTATGTTTAATTTTTTAATTCCCTAAGATAGTAGTTCCCAACCTTTTCCAATTCAGGGCCCACTTTTAAGTCTCAAAAATTTTCACGGCCAACCCCTGACACTACAAGTACGGAGGATATATATAATACTTCATAAAACATAATAACCATTTGCCCACAATGTCACAACTTGTTAAATTTTGGGTCAGTGATCACATTGTTGGGTTGCACAACATTTGTTTTATTGCATTTCAGAATTTATTGCATTTTTCCAATCAGATTTCTAGTCTTTGTAAAATTTTGGCTCATGTTACTTATGAGGCTTAAACATGCCCAATAATGGGACTCTTCTTGTAAATGAAAATATTAACGTTTAATATCCTTAACGTTTTAACATTTCAAACATCATTCTGTATATTTTTATCTTTGTATAATTACCCTCCATTAAATTTCAGACCATTTTGGAAATTATTTGGCGGACCACTTGCAATACCTCTGCGGCCCACCAGGGGGCCATGACCCACAGGTTGGGAATCACTCTCTCATTTGAAGTTTGGAAGAAGGTGTAATTGGTTTTACCTGAGCTTTTTTATCGCATACAGCTGATTTTGACTGATATTAAAAGGCTGATGAAAAAGTTAATAACAGACCAAGCAGGGCTGTGGGTTAAAAGGGGGCCGCCTGATAAACGCAAGTACAAGGGAGCAAACAAAAAAGAAACTAAAATCTACACAGATAAGTCAGAAAGCTAGAAAATGATGAAAACAGTATGTTTGACTTTGAAGTCAGTGCAGTATATGTGTTTAATTTCTAGGCAAAGCTCAGATAGAGCGTCCCAAAGTACTGCATGTCAGCTGAGGGAATTCTTTTCAAAACTCCATCACACGATATATTTTGTACTGTGATTTTTACATAGTCACATTCTGCTGATCCATTCTGCTTTTGTTGTGAAATATGACTGAAGAGGAGTCACTAAGTTTCCTTAAATGTAAGAGGACAGATCAGAGAGAAGAGTCCATTAGGAGAAGAGCTCCAGCAGAAACATGATAGGCTTCTTTCTGCTGCAACGTTTGGCTTTCATCCATCAGTCAGTGTCCTCTGGGGACAACCTCCTGGGGGGGGGGGGGGGGGGGGGGTTGGTGATGACAAACCTACCACTGTTCATTTGCTTAGCAACTTCCCAAACAGTGACCAAACATGACGACTGCTTTGTTATTGATTGATGTGAACTTTGTCCATAAGGGGCCAGGGTCTCTTATCTGGCTCTAGGGGGGTCTCAGATAAAAAACCTTTTTTTCCTAACACTTTTTTGTACTTTATTGTCAGTCATTTTCAGACATAACACTCATTGTTCTGAGGTTGGGTCCTCACACGAAATTGGTTAAGTATTATTACATTACAGAGAGAGATAGAGGAACAGAAAGAAAAGGAAAAAAACAAACATTCAAAAAATATGTATAAAGAAATAGAGAGATACAATTTTAATGATCAATAAATAAGTTAATAAATAAAACAAATTCAGGGCATTAATATCATATCCAAGGAGACTTAAAACTGGTCTCCACCGTCTTTCAAAGGTAGGTGTTTTTAGGTGTTGTTGAACTTGTTGAACTTTTTGTATCCATTGTGAAACTTTGGGTGTTTCAGGTTTCTTCAACAGATTGTTACGATTTTTCTTACAGTCATCAGAGGGAGATGTTGCAAAAATTCCTGATCATGTGATGGACCACCAGGAAAAATGTCCAACAACAAAAACAACAAGGGGTCCAAAGAAAGTTCATTTTAAACAGGTCTTCCAGTATTCCTTTGAGATCAGTCCAAAAACATTTAACAAAAAGGCAATCCCGAATTATGTTTGATCACCCACAAGTCCAGAGAACTTAAATCAACATTTTTAGAGGCTTACAAAGCAAACTTGTGTAATGACATTAGATTTAATCAAATTAAAACCTTTTATCACTACTTTTGTTTCTTCTTGCAGGAGAAACAAATAAACTCAGATGAATTCCAGAGTTGACTTTCAGAGCAGAGTCAAGTTTATTCTCCATGTGATTTTTTTCTTTTATAATAGGTAAAAGAGTTGAAGGTCATGACAGTGATGCAGCTCTATCAGGTTTCAACAGACTGGAAAAGATGTCACCTTGTCACCATGTTACCTCCACTGTAACACAACATGAGCAGTGAGTCACAGACATATTTTGTTTACACTGAACTCATGAAGCCATCACTGCTGGTTCAAACATGTCTTCAGTCCCCTGACATAATCTTTCCCTCTCTTTGAAACGTGTCTGCAGGTGTTTTGCTGATGTTTCTGCTGTCAGTGATCAGAGCTCTGATTGTGTCTCCTGTTCCATCGTGTCCTGCTTCCTGTGTGGTTTGTTCAGACGAAGCCATCATCTGTCACAGGCTGGCTCACATTATTGGTAACCATCTCAAACTGAACCTCGAACCAACACTCAGCCAACACTCACTCAGTTTTGAATTTTTGTTTTTTATGCTTCCAGTCTTGAAGGCCCTGTGCGGAATTTATCTGTGATCTTGAAATAATCTCACTTTTATACAGTGTTCTTTATATGACTGTTACTGATCATAATCCACAATTTTAACATCCATCCATCCATTTTCTTAACCGTCTATCCTGCTATTCAGGGTCGCGGGTGGCTGGAGCCTATCCCAGCTGTCATTGGGCGAGAGGCGGGGTACACCCTGGATTGGTCGCCAGTCAATCGCAGGGCTGACATTTAGACAAACAACCATTCACACACACACTCACACCTACGGGCAATTTAGAATAATCAATTAACCTAACGTGGGCATGTTTTTGGTCTGTGGGAGGAAGCCGGAGTACCCGGAGAGAACCCACGCATGCACGGGGAGAACATGCAAACTCCTCACAGAAAGGCCAACCATGCCCGAGAGGGGAATCAAACTGGCAACCTTCTTGCTGTGAGGCTTGAGCGCTACCCGCTGCGCCACCGTGCAGCCCACAATTTTAACAAGATCATCAAATGTTCAAAAACTGTCCCAATATCTGTGGCTGTGTCACGTTTTCCCAGGAGAACAAGAATCCATTTACAACATGAAATCCAAATGTCTCTGTAATGACTCCATGCCAACCAGCAAAGAAAGAAGCAAGATCTGTCCTTTTTCTCTGCTGAAAAACATTTCTTTGCTTCTCCTCCAGGAGAAGCTGGTGCGTCCACTTGGGTTAATTTTGTAGTAATGGTGGACACAGGAACTGGAGTGTCAAAAAGAAAAGTTACTGAAGAGCAGACAGAAGCTAAAAAGGAGACTGATTAGGCACAGGGGATTCACCCTATTCTCACAAAGCCTGGTCATTTCCGACAAGTTCACAGTCATTGAACAGACAATTAGAAGACCTGTTAGTCAGAAAATCTGAAGGCCCATCAGTCAGAGGACCTGTTAGTCAAAGGACCAAAAGGCTCATGAGTCAGAAGACCTGTTAGTCAGAAAATTAGAAGCCCTGTTTGTCAGATAGTCTAGTGGTCAGAAAGACTGTTACTCAGGAGGCATATCAGTAAAAATTATGAACACCCATTAGTAAGACAATAGCAAGACCCTTTAGTAAAAAATTCAGAAGGTGTGTTAGCCAGATCACCAGAGGGACTGTTGCTTGGAAAGCCCATAAGTTAGATAATTGGAAGGATCATTAGTCAGAAGGCCCATTAGTCAGAAGAACTATGAATCAGAGAATAGGCAGGCCCACGTCTGGAAGGCTTGTCTGTCTGTCAGAAAGCTGATCAGTCAAAATATCTAAAAGGGCCAAGAGTCAGGAGGTCAGTTTGTCAGAAAACTGGAAAGCCTTTTAGTCAAAAAGCCCTTTAATTAGAAGGTCTGTTGGTCTTAAAATCAGAAGGCCCATTAGTCAGAAAATCAAAAAGACCCATGAGTCAGACGGCCCTTCAGTCTGCCAGCACGTAATCTGATTTTCTGAACAACTGATCTTCTGGTCGGTTTAAACTTGAGAGTCTGCCAGTAAAATGAAGAGTGAGATAAACTTCCAGACTTCCAGGATCCACAAAATAAGCCTCTCTCTTTTTTTCTTGTATTAATTAATTGTATTAACTGTGTTTGTGCAGTTGCTCCTGAGACGACCCAGGCTCTGCTGCTGACAGAGGGCTCCATCTCCACTGTGCTGTCTGTGTCTCTGTCTGACCTCAGCAACATCACCGTCATAGGTCAGTCACTTCCTCAGTGTGTGTGTGTGTGTGTGTGTGTGTGTGTGTGTGTGTGTACTGAAGAGACAGAAAGAGGAGGGATTCTGTACACAGTGACTCTAAAACAGTCCATGTTGAAACTCTGAGTTTGTTTGTGAATCCTTCAGGTCTGAGTAACAACCACATCTCAGTGTTGGGGGGTCAGTCCTTTAGAAACCTGCCCGTCCTTCACACCTTACTGCTGGACCACAACCTCCTGAGCAGCCAGACCTTGCAGGAGGGAGCTCTGACTGACCTGAGCCAGCTCCAGGTCCTCGCCCTGGGTCACAACCTCATCAGCATGGTGGGTGGATGACACTGCAGGGGGGAGACATGTCAGAGAAGGGGTTTGAGTTTGACTTCTTTCAGCTGAATGTTGAGCTTTTTAGAGAAATACATGTACACCTCATGTTCTCAGAGAAACACCCCCATGGATCGGTCTGATTAAATCTTCCACTGTTAATGGACAGATTGACGGCAGCTGGTTCAGAGGAAGTACGGCCCTGCGGAGCCTGAAACTGGAGGGAAACCTGCTCACCACTATTCACACTGGAGCCTTTCCTGTGAAGGACCTCACTGATCTGGAGAGTTTGGATCTGTCAGATAATCTGATACATCATCTGGAGAGCAACAGGTACTCTTACATGCCAAGAGTCAAGTGTTCACTGAAAACTGTCAAAAGAGTAACATATATACTCTAAATTAAGAGTTACATGTGAACACTCACAATCTACACTATGAGGCGTAAATAGTCAATCTGCACCACAGAATGTATGTGTGTTTACATTTCATTTTAGGTAATACTGAACAGTTCACTTGATGATGTGTAATGTGGGAGTATGATTCATGACTTATTCTTTTTCAAAGATAGAAACAGAATAGTTTTAGCCTCACCAACATGAAGCTTTCACTGTGATCCTGTCTCTGTGTTTTAGCTTTGATGGATTAGTGAGCCTGCACACTCTGGATCTGTCCAGAAACCGCCTGAGTTCTGCTCCTGTTGAGACTTTTTCCTACCTCAGCTGGCTGACCAACCTCAACCTGGACCTCAACACCTGGAACTGCTCCTGTCAGCTGCTGGAGCTGGCCACGTTCCTCTCCAGTTTCATGCAACAACCTGATAAGGTGAAGAAAAGTGTCTACATTTAAAAAAAGAAGGAAAAAAAACCTCACCTTTTCCAAGACTTTGAGAAAAAGAAATACATTGCACATGGTAAATCAAGTAATTAAATTACTGAACATTCATTGCAAATTAACTTGTTTTGGCTCAGTTGTCATTACAGTTTAATTAGATGGAACATCCAGTTTATTACTTTTTGAGTTATTTATGTTGACTTTGGCTCCCTCTGGAGGCTGAGCAGTGTGTTTCATCACGTTGCTCATCTTGTCCAGATCATGTTTAGGTATTTTCTGACAAAAACATTTGGTGACACGTCACCTCACAGGTCTGCAAATTTTATCCAAAGTAGGTAATAATTAGACAAACTTTTTTTATGACTATTAATTTGAAATTGTCCCCAAATTTCAAGACAATTGGGTGAAAATTAGCACCTAACCTTTTTAAAAGATATTATCTGAATTTAGCAAATCACAATGGGTAAGAAACTGTTAGCCCAGTTACAATAAAATGTTATAAAAATTTCAAGGTCAGAAGGTAAAAGTTAGTGAATAATTTACAGCTGACTGTGGATCTAACCTCATATTACTCAAATTGTGTTCAATAAGTCAGCAACTATTCGTCACCTGCTTCACTTGAAATAGCAGAATAAAGCTACACAGTGATGTTTGGACAATTCTTCATACATTTTGTGGTGAATTGTGATTTGATTTTTAAAAAATGCACTCATTGCAAAAAAAAAGGTTACTTACAAGTTTTGACTTGCTCAAAATCAAATTCAAATATTATTTTAAAGAACCTGTAAAGTAAAGTGTTGTCAAACATTTATCTGTATTACTCGTCTTAAATACTTTCCCTTGATATTGTTTTTTTTTCTGATTCCTTCCTGACAAGAACATGGTACTTAAAGATGTAATAAGTGGACCACAATTATAGCCAGTGTTATTACTGATGGTCTCTGTTTGTAGATCAGTAAGTCGGGTCACTTTCGATTTGAGTCCTTTTTTTTTTTTTAACCAGTTGAAAACTCTGAGTTTTAAATTGAAAACTATCAGCACTTGTCTAGCTGTTCCCCTTGCTGCTTTCAGGCACTTTATAACGGCCGTAGGATGGTGTGTGTGAGCGCTGATAATCCGGCTGTGACCACGGTCCTGGAGCTGACTGAGGCCAACTGTGTCCCGTCCAATCAGAACATCACTGTGCAGATAGAGACCAGAGGAGGAGTGACCCCCCGGCTCTATGCTCGAGATCTGGCCATCACTGCAGTCATTTGTTTTATTGGTAAGAAAGATAAAGAAAACAGCTTTGTTTGTCAAATTTAGCTAATGTTCTGAGAATCTAAAAGGGATTTTCCTATGGTCAGAATTATATTTGGGTAGAAATGTACAAAAGCTACAACGTTACAAACCTTAAGTATGAACAATGATTGTTTTACAGATAAAATCATTGGTGATATTGCATTGATTTAATTTGTTTGAGGGCAATTTGAATTTGTGGGTGGCACCCATGAAAAATTTGTTTACACAACATTTCACAGGGTTTCACCCTAAAACGCAGGAAAAGGCAGGAAAAAATCTGCGTATACATGGAAACACTGAGGGACTTAAAATGTTGTAGCACACATGTCAGGCCTGAACATGGCCATATAACTGTAGAAGCTCTATATGAAACACAGGTTTAGAGCAGGGATGTCCAAACTTTTTTCCAAAAGGGTCATATTTGGATACTGTGAGAATGACCGAGGGCTGATGGTTCTTACAGACATGTTTATTAACAGTAAAAGTAGCAAATGAGTGCTCAATTTGAAAACTATTTTGTTTTGGTAGTTTCTGTAAAAAAAAAAAAAAAAAAAAACAGTCTCCAAGTTTAGTCAAACATGCCAGTGTTAATATCACAGACTTATGAGATAAAACCTGGGAAAAATGTGTTGTTTTTTTATGGCAGGATCAGGATCTGGAATGTATCACATTTGTTTATGAGACAGTGACAAGAACATTTTCAACCCCAAACATTTCTGATCCTGCATTCTGAACCATTTTATGCATCTACTTTTGTCTTTTCTTTACCATTTCATAACTTTAATAGTCTTTTGTCCTCTCATGTGGTTTTTTTTGTTTTGTTTTTTGAAGTCGCCTTTGCACATTACAAATTTTTGTGAGATGTCACTAGATATATTCAGGGTTTTTTCAAGCATCTGACAGAAACTGTAAATGTACACAACTAGAACATGCTTATCTAAGTAACAAAATGAATACATATCAAAATGACAGCTGGGGCCGCATGAAAATAGACGGCGGGCCACAATTGGTCCCCTGGCCTCAGTTTGGACACCCCTGGTTTAGAGGCTGCAGAAGAGGTGGGCTGATCATTTGGACTTTATATTAAACACTTCTTCTCTTATTGCAGAAATAGTGCAATAGATGCACATTTGGCACATGGATAGATGGCACACATGGCACAGTGATGACTCTTTATGTTAACTGAAGGCCTCACTTTCTTAACTCCTGTCTGTTGTGGTTCAGGTGGTGTGGGTCTGACTCTACTGGGACTCCTGGTTTACTCACAAGTCCATAGGAGGAGAAAACGAAGAGCAGCTAAAAGACAGAAAGAGGAGGAGGAGGGAAGAAGTACAGTCATGAATCACCATGTCAATCACATAAACGTTCATGAGAAGAGGAGAGACAAGCTGTGGGAAAGAGAGGACGAGATGTTGGATACCAGGGGTGATGGGTATGGAGGCCGCAGCGGTCACTTCAGGTGTCCAGACTGTGGCAGTAAAGACCAAAGAGGAGCAGACCTGACGAGATGGAGCAACAGAGACAATGGTGAGATGGAGCCAAGTGAAGACAGAGAGAAGATGAGAGTAAAGATGATAAAAGAGGAGGAGAGATTGTTTGGGAATCAGCAGGGGGTCTTCAAGAGGGACAGACCTCTTTCTCACAGCAACACAAACTCCTCCTCTCATCCTCGGAGAGAAACGCTCAGTCAGAGAGCGGAGACGGAGGCAGGAAGGAGCTGGAGACTGAACGAGAGTTTATACTGCGAGGGCTGCCACAGGACGTACAGAGGAGAGAGAGGAGAGAGAGGAGACGAGCAGAGAGCAGAGAGGAACCACAGCAACACCAGAGAGTCCACGTTCAACAGCCTCCACTCTCAGTACAGACACACAGACAGGTCCAGAAATCCCAACCACATCCACTCTGACTCCATGAGGAACCCAGACTTAAGAAGAGAGGCAAGAAATGTGACCTTTGACCTGGAGAGGTCCAGATCCCGTGAGCAGAGGAGCAGTCAAGAGAAGCAGGAGGAGGGAGAAGAGAGAGGACGTAAGCACAAAGCTAAAGTTCAGTCTGGTAAGATGCTGAAGGTTAAACTAAACTTAAATCCACTTCGGAAAAGCAAAGTCCACCCCAAGAGCTCGAAGAAGACGAGAGAGAAGAGACATGAGGACGAGAAGAGAGAGGAAAGAAAGAAGAAGAAATCTTCCAAGTTTGAAGAGAAAGAGGAGGAAGAAAGAGGAAAGAGCAAAGTGTCCAATAAGCAGAAAAAAGATCTGTCTAAAAAAGAGGAGGTCAGTAATAAAAGCTCAGAGGCTGAAGAGCAGCCGGCCTCTTCTTCCTCAGCTGCTCAGGCTGCAGCTCTTCAGTACCAAGGGGCTGCTCTGCTTCAACAGTCCTTCTCTCTTTCTGCAGGCAGCAGGAATCAAACTACAAACCTGTCTCTGCTGGGTCCAGCAGGCTCACAGCTGAGCGGCAGCAGCCTCTCTCTTCAGGGAGGACACTTCCTGTTTCCCAGTGGGCCCGGGACGACTCCAGGTGGAGCTCCGGACAGCCTCAGCAGACTGAGCGCAGCAGGCCTCACGTCTCCTGCTGCTTCTCTTCAAACCTTCCCCCCTCAGACTCTTCACACACCAGGATTAACCTCGAGCCTCATAGCAAACCCAGCTGCACCGCTGCAGTCCTGCACACAGCCTCCAGTCAGCTCTCCTGTTGTAGCAGCACTGAACCCAGCTCCTCAGACTGGTGAAGCACATGAGCTGCCCCCTGAATCAGCTCAGAGCCTCTTCCCTCAGACTCAGGTCCCCCCAGGTGCTGGCGCTCTGATCCCTCAGACCCCTGGTGCAGTGAGCACAGCTGAGGATGTATCAAAGGGTCAAAGTCAAACTGACTCTGTGCAGAGAGCTGCTGCACTGACCGTGGAGGGTTTGTCTGTGAATGAAGGACTTAAAGCAGCTCCTCCAGGAGAAGCTGGTGCGTCCACTCAGAGTGTTTCCTCCAGTGGTGACGCTCTGCTGCAGCAGGAGTATCTGTCAGAGGATGGAGGATCCTCCCCCAGGAGGAAACTCAGACTGGTTCTTCCTGAAAAGACGTCTGGACGACCTCCAACTGCTCTGGAGCGCAAAATACGCTGAGGTCATAAATGAACCCGTTGCTTTAACCCTCTGATGCATATATTATGAAAGTCAGTGTTAGGATTTTTCCTGGATGTTTTTATTCATTTTAAGGCATGAAAAAAAGTATTCCTTTTTTCTTCAAATATTTGTAATTGAGCGTTCAACATAAAACAGTGTGAACTAAATGTCAAAATGACTTTTTTTGTTTGACTTCTTCTCTTTTCTTTTCTTTTGGTAATTTCATGAATCATCTTTTGTTAATGGTTTACGAAAATTTTTAACTCTCTTTCATCAATTTTAACACTGAATAATTTATATTTATGAACAGACACTTTTTAAGTTTCAGTGAATAACTTCATGTCAGTTTAAAGAAATGTGCAGTTTGTCATTGTAACAAACAGGGAGGTTGAGAGAGAGAGAGAGTTAGTCCGCATTGGTGATAGCAGGAGATTAATTTTTAATGTTGAACAAGGTTAAGCGTCTTTCTCCTGTGCCTGGATGTTGTGACTTTACTGTAAGGGAGCTGAAATAAATTCCATAATCAAAAAATCTAAGTTCTCACTTAACAAAAAAAAAATCTCTTTTACTTTTACTTCTGGTGTCTAAGTACATTGTATAATTGGAAATTACTTTTGGTTACATAGGTACACTAAATATCAGGTACTTACCTAAGTAATATTCTAAAGAGTGACTCTAACCCTGTAAAGCCCGACTCATCAAAAAAAAAAAAAAGGCACAAAATTCCAATTTTATGCAACTGAAATGTTTATTAACCCTTTTAACAAAATCCACAACAAAAATATAGCCTTATCATTTCATTCATGATATATTTCTTGCATCACATTTGACACACTGGGCAATTTTGCAAACTATTTTATCTATTTTATTAAAGTTTTTGAGTGAGTATGCATTAATTTCGTGCAGCAAAAACTTAATTTTTTTTTTTCTTTTTGAAAAGTAACTATTTCAATGTGATTCTTGCTGCAACTTCTTGAAAATCAGCAATGATTTTTAAATTTAAGTTTTAGTTTAGTTTGTTTGTCACTTGAGTTGTACAGGTCATGGATCACATTAAAGGTGGGAAAGTCCTGAAATGATTCATCATTGTCCCATCTCTTTACTTCACTAAACCTCACACAATAACAGGGCTATGGAGAGTTTTTATATCCACTGTATATTGGCTTTAAATCAAGAACAACAAATTCTATGGTAATCCTTTATTTTGAAACCAGCATTTATAAATAAAAATAACATACATATATCAACGAGTTCAAAAACGATGAGGCAAACAGAGTAAGAGATTACACTCAGTATTTTTTATTACACTTGGGAATATTAAGCAGTGTTCATGTGTTTTTGGTGTGAAGTTCAGTGACGTCTCTGTGATTAAAGCTGTTTTTCCACTGGGTTGATGTGATTTAATGACCCTGTGTGTGAGAGCAGAAGGCAGCAGATCAAACAGGTGATGAGGGGCTGTGACGTGTCCTTGAGGATGCTGGGAGACAGAGAGCACCCACCCCAACAGGAAAGAAAGGCAGCAGCAGTGACTTTGACCTGTAACAGGCTGAAGGTAACAGGTTGCTCAGCCTTCTGTTCCACTGCAGCTTAGATTTCACTCTTGGCGTGAAGCTGATGTTTGCAGTGTGTCTGGTTTCAATGGTCACAGTGTCGACCTCTAAGTGCTGCCTACAGACAGTTCAGTTCACACTCTCTAACCCTCCTAAAGCTGTGCAGACCTTTGAGTCTCTGTTCTATGACACCAAACAATAAACAGGGCTGAGTTTGTCGGTGAAACTTCAGCGTGTTTGATTAAAATTCTGCTGTGGATGAATTTGATGATCATCACGCTGCTGCTCACCCTCACACATCCTCAGCAGAGACAATTACTCTCTCTGAGTATGAAGTTCTTCTTCCTCGCCTTTAGGGGGCAGTGTGCACCTGCTGACACAATCTATCCATCAGTTTGTGCAATTCACTCCTGATCAAAATCTGGAAACCAGTTGTAAAATTTACATTTTGCACTTTTTGGATCAAAAAGGGTTCTAAGTAGAGTTTCAAAATGCAAAAAAGAAGTCATGTGAGTGAGACAAAAACATGTCAGTAAACAATTAATTGAAAACAACAATCAAATGTGATTATTCTGTTCATCAACTGTTCAAAGACCACAGATCAAAAAACCCTGAAAACCCTCTTAAATAGAAATGAAAGTTTGAAAAAGGACTCAGTGATGAGGAGCTCCTCTGTTCTTGTTTATCACTTCAAACATTAGTTTGTTCATGTTGGATGTGTTTCTAGGAGGTTAGTGTGAACGTTGCTCCAAGTGGTGAAGATGCTTCATGTTTGGCTGGACCTAACGCCCCATTTTTGTAAACTTCCCTCTCCATCCATCCCATAATGTTCTCACTGTGATTCACGCAGGATTCTCCAAAAGAGTGAGATCATTCCTCTGGAAGAAGAAAAAGTCCTTTGTCAGGTGAACATTGTGAACTGTTGTCCTGTTGAAAAACTCAGTCATTAACACACAGAGCAGGGCCCTCAGTCATGAAGGACGCCCCCTGTAACATCTCTGTAGTGGCCGTTTGACACCCCTGTACAACCTGAAGCTCCTTTGTTCCATTAAAGGAAAAAGCAGATCATGACCCCCCCTCACTGATGAACATCCAGACAAAAACGCTGAATCTTAACAGAGAGAGAAACCTCCCAGCCCACCTTAGCCCTTCCCAGCTGTTTTACAGAAATTTTGCTCACAAGCTTTACCCACAATGCCTTTGGTGACTGCAACAGGACAACTATTGCAAACATGAGAGAGGAGGGCTGGGGTTGAATTTCCCAGAATGCATTGCTTATTACAGTAATTTACTGTCAGACCAAAAAATTCAGAGGGTTTTTTTTCTCCCAGACTGCATTGCAATTTACAGTAAACTCCAGAGTGGTATGAATACAGTAAAATGATTACAGTAAAATACTACAGAGATTTTACTGTAAAATTAAAGCAAAGGCTTACAGTGTACAGTATAAAGATGTTATTTCATGAAGAATTCCTGTAACATTATGACTGTGGAGTTCCAAGTAGTAACTGTGAGAATATTTACCAGTAAATAACTGTGAAAGTCATTTACTGTGATTTTACACTCAAAAAGATCTGGCTGATAGAAGCCGTGGAGGAATTATTGTACCAAGAGATTGTTTTATTGAAAGAAAAAAAGCCGAATTCAAACAGCTTCTGACATTTGGTGTCACCTTTTGAAATATCAAAAAGTCATAAGTTGAAGTCTGTTGGTCAGGAAAAGCAGAAACAATCATATCTGAGGAGCTGAGGAGTTTCTGAATGGTTCCAGATGAAGGCACTGACAGTCATCATGTTCAGGACTGACTGAAGTTCAGATCTGTCACTCAGGGTTGTCCAACTCTCAGACCTGAACTAACACAGTAAACATATGGCTCCTGGTGTCTGTGTGTGAAATACAAACATTAAATGTTACATGTTCAAACTGTCAGTGCCCCACACAGGCACAGAAGCGCACTTGAATATATCTTAAGGCTCCATTTATTTATGTTTATCTCTTTTTCTTTCAATATATTTTTTCTATTTTTAATGGTGTTGATTTTCTTGATCGTCTGTTGTGTATGTGTACAGTGCTGTGAATGTGACAGAGATGTCACCATGAAGATGGGGACGTTAGAAAGAGATCTTCATGTTTAAAGGTCAAATAAAACTGAAGAGGTTTTTTGTTTCATAACCAGAAAGAGAAAACAAACTCTCACTCTGATTTTCTTCACAGCTCTCTAAGCTGTTTCATGTTTTGTTATTACTTTTTACCGTGAGAGAACATGAAGCTTCCACCTTTGCCTGACCTTTACAACCAAATGTCACCAATCTCATCTCAAGTTTTGTTTCAGTGAGTCAAAACTGAAGCACTTTAACTTGTTTCCTCCAGCCAAGGAAGATTTTTATGACTGAACATTGAACCAAGTTTGAATTATTTCCAGCTTTTCACACGCAGGAGTCCAAAATGTAAACCACGAGCAAGTTTAAAGTCCAACATTCAGTCCTGTGGCTCAGTTCATCTTTTTTTCTTTGCTGTGTCTGTTTGCTGTTTGGTGTTAAGCAGAGAGTGAACGGCTGCTTTATGAGATTTTCTCGTCGATACATTTAACATGAAAGGCATCAGAGGAGAAGCTGACCCAGTGTGTTAAATGGAGATATGAAATGAAAGGAAAAACAAGAGCAGACATTTAAGAGCTGCTCTGTGTCCTTAGAGTCTCTTTACAATTATGAATTTATAAATCAATTGATGAGCTATGCGAATCAGATTTTTTTTAATGTACTCAGGAGTTATTGCAGCTTTTAATTACATTTGTGTGTTCCAGGTATCCTGTTGATAAAAGAGGTTTATTAAATGAACCCTAAAAAATGTCTCCTTCTTATGAAAAGGCTCAGTGTGCGTTATGGTTTATAGAAACAAATTCATACACAGACTCAGAGATCCTCAGTCAGGGATTTCACTCAATGAGTGGAACAGCAGAAAGCGCTGAAAAAACGTCAATACCTACTTCCCACTTTGAAACATTTTCCACATATTTGTCTGTTCATTAAGTTTTGTAAAAAATGTTTTAAATATCTTTTTTTACACTCTTAACCAAGCGGTGCAAAGTGGTCACTAGCTCAGGCCTGAAAATTTGTTATTAATTTTTTTTCCCAAACGTATATATATGTATATATATATATATATATATATTTTTTTTTTAAGTTATAGACAAACATTTGAGGGTGAAAAAGCTAAGAAACTATAAATTATTCAGTGTTAAAATTGATGAAAGAGAGTTAAAATGTTTGGCAAAGGATTAAAAAAAGATCATTCATGAAATTATCAAAAAAGAAAAGAAAAGAAAAAAAAAGAAAGACATATTTACATTAAGTTCACACTGTTTTATGTTGAATGCTCAGTTACAAATATTTGAAAAAAAAAAAAAGAAAACCTTTTTTTCATGCCTGAAGACAAATAAAAACACGCAAGGGAAAAATCCTGACACTGACTTTCGTAATTCATGCAACAGAGGGTTAAAGAGACTTTATGGACCCCTGTATAGTTTCAACAAAAATGTAAATGAAGTGCTAAAATGTTCTACTCAAGCTCAGTTACTTTAATGAAATTCTACTGAATGAGAAGTTAAGTATCAGTCAGCAAATCTGCTGAAGTTTAAGTAAAAAGTTTTGTCTTACTTCTTTTATTGTTCATTTTTACACGTGAAGCACTTTGTGACCCTGTTTTGAAAAGTGCTTCACAAATACAGGTTATTAATATTATCATAGTTCAACTTTATCTGATCTCATTATTTCATATTATTGGAGAGAAAGCAGTTAAATGTTTGATTCGTGCACAAACTGGAAAAATACATTAAACATGAGTGGTATCAGATCCACCATCAGTGAGTTTAATAAAGTAACAAGAAGTAGGAGACGGAGGATGTTCTGATAAAAAACTAAAACAAATTCTGTTGAAACTTTTTGACAAGCCCTGACCTGAACCTACAGAGGTGAGAAATGTTTATTTTTACGACTTCAAAGTAGTCTGTTTGGAAATTACAGCTCTGCTGCTTTGCATAAAGGCAGAGGGCAGGATCCAAAAACAGAGCACTGTGATTCAGGAGAGGTAAAGGTGTACATTACTGTTTGAGATAATTAAAGCGACTGTCACTGAGTGTTCGGAAATAAACAGCATGAAAGACGCAGACCTTAGATTAATGAGAGCACATCAGTGCAGCTCTGACTTTATTCTCAAACACATTATTAGAATCTAAAAATAAGAAAATCTTCATGGTTTCTGTTGCCCAGAGTCCTTTCATCTGCCAAAAAAACACATTAATACAAAGAGATACAGGGTTAGAGAGACGTGTCCCTCATCATCATCATCATCATCATCATGGTCATAATTAACACTAAAACAAA
>RPOG01003135.1:26368-71505 GCA_008086565.1 Thalassoma bifasciatum | reverse complement strand
AACATCTGCAGGAAGAAACAGGACATCCTCACCCGCTCCGGAGAGCTGCTGTCACCCGGGGTTTCCTACCCACACACCCAGGGGCCTCCAGGGGCCCAGAGACCGCTGAGCAACGGAGCCTCTGAGCGGTTAGTGCCCCGACAGGAAGTGACATCATCGGCGTGGGATCAGTTTAGAAATCTGTTAATTACACGCACACTCACACACACACGCACACACACACACACACACACACACACACACACACACATGCTCTTTGAAACCAGATTAACAGAATAATAATCCCACCGCTCAGAGAGGTTTACTGCATCTAAATACAGACACAAACACACACACACACACACACACACACAAGCTAAAAACAGCACACACACACACACACACACACACACAGGACAACAATAAACAAGCTGATATAGAATAATCTGATGCAGTGATATGATACAATGTCTCTGTTTATTTATCTAAAACTATCTTTTATTTATTATTTACATCTAAATTTATTCATATATTCATATAATTAAGATTTTGGGATAAAGACCAATATTCTGGGATAAAATATCTATAATTTGTATTTATAAAGTCAAAATGTTGAGATTACAAAGATACATTTATGATGAAAATTTTTAAGGTTAAAAAAAATAGAAATTGTTACTTTTTATCCCAAAGTTTTGACTCAATGTGAACAGAAAATACAAAAACATGGGTTTTTGTTTCAGGGTGAGATTTATTTTAATCTCTTTTTGTCACCAGAATCTGTGACCCCTCACCTGTATTTATGTGTGTGTACCTGTGTGTGTTACCTGTGTGTGTTACCTGTGTGTTACCTGTGTGTGTTACCTGTGTGTGTTACCTGTGTGTTTACCTGTATGTGTTACCTGTGTGTGTTACCTGTGTGTTACCTGTGTGTGTTACCTGTGTGTGTTACCTGTGTGTTTACCTGTATGTGTTACCTGTGTGTTACCTGTGTGTTACCTGTGTGTTACCTGTGTGTGTTTCCTGTGTTTGTTAACCTGTGTGTTACCTGTGTTTTTACCTGTGTGTTACCTGTGTGTGTTACCTGTGTTTTTACCTGTGTGTGTTAACCTGTGTGTGTTACCTGTGTGTGTTACCTGTGTGTTACCTGTGTGTGTTTAACTGTGTGTTAACCTGTGTGTTTTTACCTGTGTGTGTTACCTGTGTGTTACCTGTGTGTGTTTAACTGTGTGTTAACCTGTGTGTTTTTACCTGTTGTGTGTTACCTGTGTGTGTTACCTGTGTGTTACCTGTGTGTGTTACCTGTGTGTTACCTGTGTGTGTTACCTGTGTGTTACCTGTGTGTGTTACCTGTGTGTGTTACCTGTGTGTGTTACCTGTGTGTGTTTACCTGTATTTCACCTGTACATGTTTGTGTGTGACCAGCAGGACGTTCAGCTCCTCGTGGTCGTGTGAAGACGGCGGCGGGAGTCGGACGCTCCACTCGCCCTCCGATCACAGCCCAGACCGCTTCACTCGCTCCCCTCACAGTTACTATGGCGACAGGGAGGAGGAGCTGCGAGGCAGAGGGCGACCAATCAGAGACGAGCGAGGCCGTTGGTACTCACAGGTGAGACAGAGGTGATGGTGACTGAGCTGATCTCACCTTTGATTTTCTGGATTTTTGAGTTTGTTGTTTTTGGTTCTTCCTCCCGTCAGGACCGGGTCCAGGATGAGTACGAGCGGCGGCGCCAGCAGGAGGAGGAGTTTCAGGCCCGTTACCGTAGCGACCCTAACCTTGCCCGTTACCCGGTGAAACCTCAGCCAAGCGAAGAGGCCATGAGGATGTTAGCTCACGTCGGCCGCGTTCGCCACCAGCGTCGCCACAGTGACGTTTCCCTAGCGATTCCAGAGCAGGATAGCCACGCCCCCAGATACACAGGTAGGATCAGAACCGCCCACCTGTCGGCGCCGCGCTCGTAGAAACTCCCCCGTAACGTCTCTTTTCTTCTCAGCTCGCCATCAGAATCGGGTTCAGGGGCCGGTTGGACCCGGAGGTCAGAGGTCGTTGTCCGTCGATCGAGCAGCCAATCACATCAGTCCCACGTCTCCTCGCCGCAGCCCGTTACCGCGGCAACACCTGGATCCTGAGAGCGCCGCCATGAGGGGGGGCCGCATGGGGAAGATGTACGTGATCGGGAGCTTCAGCAGCTCGGAGGACGACCTGGTGACCACGCCGGATTACGCCAGCTGTGAGGAGCACGACAGTGAGTAACGGGACGCCATAATCAGATGACATCACTATTTAAAGTTATCACCACAGTTCAGGATTTCATTTCATGATGCTCTGAATTTGACGGGGGGCGAGTTTATCATCTGGACTCTTCTACTACAGAGCCATACTGTTGTACTTCTGACATGACGTTTCTTATTGTGTCTCTGAAGTCTTTAAGTTCACGGAACCTAATGAAGTGCAACATATCGTTTTTAGATTAAAGACCAAAGTTTAGCCCAACACTTTAAGAAAATTGAGTCGAAATATGTATATAAAGTCATATAGAATCTCAAAAACGTATTGCGCATTAGTTTTTCTATGATGTCACAAACAAACTTAAGAAAGTTTCAAAACTTGTAAGGAGAAGAGAAAAAATTATTAGGGATAAAAAAAAGAGAAGGGCAATAAAATTAAATAAAATAGAATGAGCAATACAATAAGATATACTTAAGATAGAAAATTATTGAATAAAATACTATAACTATAAATACTAATACTATAAATATATACAGAGTTTGCGCAGTAGAGAATTTCCAGTGGAGCCAAGTAAAAAAGAGAAATAAAAATATTTATTTCTTCTTCTTCAGAAGGTTTAGTCTCCTTTTGGCTCTTTCCTGAAGTTTCTTATATCCCTGATAAAAACTACTCATGAACGGCAGCTGTCAACTATCGTAAAACGAAACTTAAATTGCGGTTTTTAACGTCCAATAACTAATGAGAAACTAACTTCTCAGGAAAAAAACACCTGAACACCATGCAGCCAGATGACATCATCATACTACCTTAGAGTAAGGATGAGAGAAACGTTTCTATGAGGTATCGTAATTTTTTAAAGTTTTCCCGGCTAATATCTGGAATACATGGGGAGGCGGGGCTTATGACCTATACTGCAGCCAGACACCAGGGGGCGGGGCTTATGACCTATACTGCAGCCAGACACCAGGGGGCGGGGCATCTGCTGGAGGCTTCAGTTTGAGCCGAACGTCGTTACGTCCACTTATTATACAGTCTGTGATATTGACGCTCCAGGTGTAATGAACGAGATTTTACCAGAAACAAACATGAGTTATTTGAAAATATAGCAAAAGGATATCATCAATCAAAAATGTCACAGACCCCTTGCAGTGCTTCCACAGACCCCAAAGGGGCCGCAGACCACCTGTTGAACACCCTTGATTTAGAGTGTTGGGCACAACTTTGGCCTTTTATCAGACTTTTATTTAATGACTCAGGAGAGAATTAGAACTCATTAAAACTTTGAGACATTTGTAATTTTTTTTTTTTTGTGACTGATTTATCCCTGTTTACATTCACGGCTGCTTGAACGAGTGTTATTCTGCCCCCTGCTGGTCTGAGCTGTTACCTGTCTGTGCTGTATCATATCAGCCAATCAAATGAGACTTTGTAACAAACACAACTTTTTATACCAACAAAGGAGAGAAGGACTCAGACCTGCAGAGTGTGTGTTCAGACGGATCCACAGAGTGTGTGTGTGTGTTGTGGGGTGTGTTTTGGAGAGAATACACTCTGTTCTCTCTCTCTGACAGTAATTAGCTCAGCATGCTAATCCTCTTACAGCTGAACTGTTGGTTAACCCCCAGCAGATCTGACTGCACTTCCTCCTGCAAACACCAGAGGGCGCCAAACAAACCAGACCCACAACCAAACACAGACTCAGCTGGTCTCTGAGAAGTGTGTGCTTTACCCACTTAAAAAAAAACAAATTCTGCTATTTTCTCAAGTAACTTTATGTTAACTATTAATGTCACAATCAATCCTACGATACATTTAAGTTTTCTTTATATGGGTCAATGAGGTGGCGTCCCCTTTTTTGTGTCTGAGTGTAATATTTCCTTCCATCATGAATTGAGTATTTCATCACATGTATTTCTTTATTCTATGAAACCTGTGTTATTTGAACACATCTTTAAACTATTAAAATATAACATGTTTTTTTGTGTTTTGGTTCCTCAAACCCCCAAAATGTCAGGTGGTGCAACCGTCCTGACAAGTATCCACAGTAATTAAACTCTAAAAATTGAATGTCAGTTATTGTAAATGGAAATTAAAAATACAGTGGCATTATTTTATGCTTGAACCTTTTTAAATAAANTAAAACAGGAAACAGGAAACTGCATCAGCCAGAGGAGCCCAAATGACATTTGTGACCAAGTGGAAAAGTTTGTAGATTTCTCTGAAATACTGATAAAAAAGGTTTTTTCACTTCATTGGTGACTGGAACAATTTCCATGTCAGGTGGAACAACCAATGTAATAATGTGAAATGTTATTTTAACATCAAATTATTTATCTTATTCACAAATAAAAGAAATGAAACACACAAAATGGAAATGTATGAGTCACTACAGACACTTGAGAGATACTTGCCAATAATTTCACACAGAAAGAATAACAGGAACATATAAATATATTTTCATATATTTGGTTGCACCACCTGACATTTTTGGGTGCTCAAATTAAAAATACTAAAAAATAATGAACCTAAAAACTTTGAAATGTTGGTCAACTACTGAAATCTGTTAGAAAACATAATTCTTCTCTCAGAAATATGTTTTTATCCATTTTCAAAGAACTTTTTAAAAATACGTTTTTAGACCATCTTCTTGTCATTGACCCATATAACAGCGTCATGGCTTCAAGGTGTTGTTTTGTCATGACATTATGGCGCCAGGTTTTTGTTGCGTCATTACATCAGGGCGCAAAGCTGTCATGGCGTCAAGTCGTTGTAGCATCGAAACATCATGGCGCCATGTTTTTCTAGTGTTACATCATAGCTTCATGGCATGAGGCTGTTGTGACTTCAAAACATTATGGCGTTTGGCGCCATGGCACCAGGCTGTTGTGGCGTCATCACGTCATGGTGTCAAGTTGTTGTGGTGTCAAAACATCATGGCCCTAGACTTTGGTGGCGTTATCACATCATGGCGTCAAGCTCTCGTGGGGTCATGGCATTAGGCTGTAAGGGAGTCATTACATCATGGCGTCAAGCTGTCAGGACATCATGACATCATGGTATAGAGCTGTTGTGACGTCAAGTTGCCATGGCGTCAAGTTGTCGTGGCGTCAAAACATCATGGCCCCAGGTTTTTGAGGCGTCATCACATCATGGCGTCAAGCTCTCATGGGGGTCATAGCGTTGGGCTGTTGGGGAGTCATTACATCATGGCGTGAGGCTGTTGTGATGTCATAATGTCATGGGGTTAGGCCGTTGTGGCGTCAGGCGTCATGGCGTCAGGCGCTGTGGTTAATCCACAGCCTTTGTGTCATTACACCAGAAGTCACCTGTTCAGGGTTAACGAGCTCTGATTGGCTGAGAGGGCTCTTGGCTCCTCCTCCTGGGTCTGGAGGTGACTGACCAGCTCAGTGTTGCCGCAGCTGTCGTCCTGAACACACCTGAGCCAAAACACAAACCCACGCAAACGCCACTGAGCTCAACAGCTCGCCGTCCTGGAGAACTTTGAAGAACCTGGAGTTTCCTGGACTCACCTGGAGTTTCCTGCAGGATCCGAGGTTTCACCTGTCGTTTCTGTTGAAGGTGCACTTTCCTGAACCCAGGCTTCATGGCTGAATTGGATTAAAGCAGGAGAGAGTGGATTAGCAGCCGCCTCAGGACGCTTTGTGGAGCCACAGAAATAGAAACAGAGACGACCTCAGGCTGGTGACCAACGCAGGAACATGTCTGCACACCTGGTGGACAGGTGTCTGCAGACCGCAGCCTCTCACAGGGGGGTCCATGTGTTGACCATCAGGAGCTAACAGCTAACAGCCGCCATGTTTACTCTTTAATCAGCAGGTTGTTGTTGTTACAGTCATCAGCTCATGCTACAAACAGGCTAACGGTTTGTGCATCAGTGGACTTTGCTCGTCTGTTTTGGGGAAACTCTGCGTCCGTGAGCAAGTGAGTGAGCGTCATGGTAACGGTGGAACCAGAAAGCGAGGAGGGGACTGGCTCCGTGTTCAGACTCTGATAATCTCATTACTCTCAGGCATGAACTGCTCTGCAGCCTGCAGGCAGCGCTCAGGGCAAACAGCACCCGCAGAGTCTGTGAGGAGGAGGAGGAGGAGGAGGGGGGGGCCAGAGCCTCACCTCTTCATCTTCATCCCACTCCTCTTCATCGCCTGAAGCCCCACCAACCCTCCTTCCCACCCGCCGCCTGCATCTTCTTCTTCATGGCTTTTAAACAAACCTGTGAGTCTGTGGTTCTCCTGAGGTCCAGGTCGTGGGTTAAAGGGATTCACCTGAGTCACTGAGTTCTTCAGCAACAGCCTCTGACTGGGTCCAGATCTTTTTGTAAAAGTTTATAGAATGTAATTTTAGCACAGCATAGAATATTTCTTTAAAGATTTTCTCCTGCTGGACTCACCATTTCAACATTGAGCATTTGCTGCAAGGAAATACAAGAGTGTTGAAATGTGGTACTCAGCATTTCAACATTAAGCATTTGCTGCAAGAAAGTGCTTCATGTTGAAATGGGGCTCAGCATTTCAGCGGTGAGCATTTGCTGCAAGGAAATGCAAGGGTGTTGAAATGTGGTACTCAGCATTTCAACATTAAGCATTTGCTGCAAGAAAGTGCTTCATGTTGAAATGGGGCTCAGCATTTCAACAGTGAGCTTTAACTGCAAGGAAATGCAAAAGTGGTAAATGCATTGCTCAGCATTTCAACATTAAGCATTTGCTGCAAGAAAGTGCTTATTGTTGAAATGGGGTGCTCAGCATTTCAGCGGTGAGCTTTTCATGCAAGGGAATGCAAGGGTGTTGAAATACGTTGCTCAGCATTTCAACATTAAGCATTTGCTGCAAGAAAGTGCTTAATGTTGAAATGGGGCTCAGCATTTCAACATTAAGCTTTTCCTGCAAGGAAATGCAAGAGCGTTGAAATGCGTTGCTCAGCAATTCAACATTAAGCATTTGCTGCAAGAAAGTGCTCAATGTTGAAATGGGGCTCAGCATTTCATCGGTGAGCTTTTCATGCAAGGGAATGCAAGGGTGTTGAAATGCTGTGATCAGCATTTCAACATTAAGCATTTGCTACAAGTAAGTGCTTAATGTTGAAATGGGGTGCTCAGCATACCAACATCCAGCATTTGGAGCACTGGAGATGCTAAGCTAAGGGTTGTGGCTCAGTATTCCAACATTAAGCATTTGCTGCAAGAGAGTGCTTTAAGTTGATATGGGGCTCAGCATTTCAACATTGAGCTTTTACTGCAAGGAAATGCAAAAGTGTTAAAATGCAGTGCTCAGCATTCCAACATCCAGCATTTGCTGGAAGGAAATGCCCCCCCTCCTCCTCCTTGAGAGAAACCTGAATGTTTACATTTACTTAAAGAGATTTATGATGTCATAGTGTAAGGAGGTGAAGGTCCCTTAAAGACCCAGAGGTAATAAATAGGACTCAGGTGTTACTGCAACGGAGCACTGGAGATGCTAAGCTAAGGGTTGTGGCTCAGCATTCCAACATGAACCATTTGCTGCGAGAAAGTGCTTATTGTTGAAATGGGGCTCAGCATTTCAGCACTGAGCTTTTCCTGCAAGGAAATTAAAGAGTGTTGAAATGCAGTGCTCAGCGTTCCAACAGCATTTGCTGAAAGGAAATGCCCCCCCCCCCTTCTCCTGGTTATTTCCGACCCCCTGTTCTCTCTTTGACCTCTGTGACCTCTGACCTCTTGTTTGTTTCAGGAGACATGGAGACTCAGTGGTGGGATCACGGTACCTGGCAGAGCGAGCCTCCCCCCATGTCCATGGTAGGACTAAGCCCCGCCCCCTTTTTAAAAAAATAATGACTCACCTCTGGATTCTGTTTTTAATTCTCCACCTGTGTTTACCAGCATCCGGTGTCATGGCAACCGTCCAAAGATGGAGAGCGTCTGATTGGTCGAATCCTGTTGAACAAGAGGATGAAGGACGGGACGGTCCCTGCGGACGCCGGAGCGCTGCTGGGACTCAAGGTGGCGCTCTCCTTCCTCAGCCCCCCCCCCCTTCTTTGTGAGCTCTTCACTGATTGGCTGTTTATTTCAGGTGGTCGGGGGGAAGATGACGGAGTCCGGTCGTCTCTGTGCCTTCATCACTAAAGTGAAGAGAGGAAGTCTGGCGGACACAGTGGGACACCTGAGACCAGGTAAACACACACACACATGATCGCCAAAGGTTCTGGAGTGGCCATCTCAGTCCCCTGACCTGGAGCCTCCTCTGTTCTCAGGGGACCAGGTTCTGGAGTGGAACGGTCGGGTTCTCCAGGGCGCCACGTTCAACGAGGTGTACCACATCATCCTGGAGTCCAAACGAGAGCCGCAGGTGGAGCTGGTGGTGTGCCGACCTATCGGGTGAGTCGCAGGTCACATGATCACTTCTAGCCAATCAAATGGAGCGGTTCTGATGATGATGTTTCTCGTTTCAGAGACGTTTCCCGAGCTGCGGACAGCGCCCTCATCTCGCTGGACTCAAGTCAGTTTCTACACATAATGATGTCATAATGATGTCACAGCCAAACAGGAAGTAGAAACACAGATTTAAAGTCACGGTACTGTTCTTTTCCCCGTCCTTTTAGGTTCCAGTTCCTTCGACTCTCAGAAAGTCGGCCCCGCCATCTCCGTGACCTCTCCCATGAGCCCCAGCATCCTCTCCGGACAAGTTTCTGTAAGTTTACCCAGCATGCACTGCCCCACCTCGTGGCGAAACAGCTGTTAGTTAACGTTTGTCTCTGGGTGGATGTGTTTGTTTCAGACGGTTAACAGGCGTCCGCTGGTGCCCAGGATTCAGGTAACTGTTACAGCGAGTTAGTGAGTCAGTAACCAAGCCCTGCCCACCAGAACCAGAACCGGGTAATTGTTCTGGTGTAGAGTCCTAGACCTGTAGGCCCAATTCCAATTCCTGTCTATCCAATCTTAGTCGCCCTCAAAACCAAGTGTTAAGGACTATCTTGTGACTTAGAAATGGGACAGTTATTCCTTCGGTTAGCGTTACCAAAAAAATATCTGTATAAATAACACAACCACGGACATATTCAGCTGTCACAGCATACCATAGTTTATTGAAAGGTAAACACCAGCTATAACTATCGTTACATAACTCTGCAGCTACAGGAGATGACATCAGCCCGGTCATCTTATACCATTATCGGCACAAGCATGTTATACAGCAGTGGTTCCCAACCTTTTCCAATTCAGGGCCCACTTTTAAGTTTCAAAAATTTTTCACAGCCCACCTCTGACCATATAATTATGGGGACTGTATAGCGCCTTGTTAGCGCTTGATATGTAACAAAGACCCGAAAAGTAAGAAAAAAAATGTAATAAAACCCGAAATGTGATAACTGGTCAATGATGTAACAGATGCTGAGCCCAGAAGGTAAAAGTCATTTGCCCACGATATAACAACTTGTTAAATGTTGGGTCAGTGATTATAGTCCTGGGATATACAACATTTGTTTAATCAAATTTCAGGGTTTTGTTAAATTTGGGGTCATGTTACATGTTGGGCTTTAACTTTCCCTCTTCAAGGACTTTTCTTATATACAAACGTTTGAACATGTTGAATATCCTTACAAATGTAACCAAGTTTTAATATTCAAACATTATTCTGTACATTTGTATCTTTATATAATTACCCGTCATTAAAATTCAGACTATTTTGAAAATGATTTGGCGACCCACTTGCAATATCTCTGCGGCCCACCAGGGGGCCACGGACCACAGGTTGGGAATCACTATTATATAGGCTGTTATCTTGATAAACAATTACATTACCACGGAGAAAAAAGACCATTTTGTAACATTAACCAACTTAAACGATAGCAACATGGCTTGTCCGCACCGGACGCTATTGACAAAAGATTGTAAAATAAAAATAAATGTTATGCAACAATGAGGTAAATAATCCATTAAATGGGTCTAAACCAGTGATCCCCAACCTGTGGGCTGTGGCCCCCTGGTGGGCCGCAGTGATATTGCAAGTGGGCCGCCAAATCATTTCCAAAACAGTCTGAATTTTAATGGAGGGTAATTATACAAAAGTTACAAATATACAGAATAATGTTTACCGCGTTACTTTTTAAGGATATAAATATTTTCGAACGTTCGTAAATAAGAATAGTCTTTTAAGATGGCATGTTATATCCCAATGACCATTTAACAAAGACCTGAAATGTAATTTAACAAATGTTGTATAACCCAAAAATGTAGCCACTGACTTAAAATTAAACTAGTTGTTACATTGTGGGCAAAAAGCTACTGTGTTTTGGGCTCAACATATGTCGGATTATTGACCAGTTATTGCATTTTGGGTTTTATTCCATTTTTTTCTTGAATTTCAGGTCTTTGTTAGAACTCTAACTCTAACTAGGCATTATACAGCCTGGGTTTATGTGGGGTTGGAGGTGGGCCGCGAAAATATTTGAGACTTAAAAATGGGCCCTGAATTGGAAAAGGTTGGGAACCACTGGTCTAAACTAAGATAATACAATGGTTTTTGTAATATTTATATCTCCATTAACAAAGAAAATACTTAATTTGTAGCTCGCCTTCTCTGCCGCTTTGGACGGCATGTTTATTTACTGAAAATACGCAATGCATTCTGGGTAGCCCTTAGTCCCAAGGGTGGTGTCGGAGAATCTCAGTATTGAGGGAGATACAGCCTCACACTTAACCCTCAACCTTAACTTTCTGAGAATCGGGACAGCACTTACACTTCGCGGGAGCATTTTGAGATTGAGGGTTAAGACAGGAATTGGAATTCACCCTTGGAGTAGAACCTGGAGGTTTTGTTCTGCTGTGGTTCTAGTTTTGGTCCAGAGTGGTTCCTCTTTCGGCCAAAGGTTCTGAAGCTCTTGATTTAATCTTTCGCCCTCAGGTGAAGCTGTGGTACGATAAAGTGGGTCATCAGCTGATCGTCACCATCCTGGGAGCCAAAGAACTTTCCGTCCGAGAAGATGGTCGACCGAGAAACCCTTACGTAAAGATCTACTTCCTGCCTGACAGAAGGTCTGTGAAGAACCGGGTGTTTCTGGGTGTTTTTATTGTGGTCTGGGTCTCAGATGGGTCTGGTTAGGGATGGGTATCGATAAGAACTAGCTTATTCTAACATTTCTTAACAGGAACCGGTTTCTGATGTTAGGCCGGGACCTCAAACACCAAGGTCTGCCAATCGCATCCTTTTTGCTTAACAATTCTCTGATCGATACTATTAATTACGCCTCAGTGGACAGACCTTCAAACATCTCCAAATGAACCACAGAACATATAGAAAACACAGCACTAGCTTGATGCTAACATAAATGGGAAATCGCATTGATATGCTAGCAGTTAGCATATGTTGATGTAACTTTGGTTTCAAAATTTTAGCTTTCATCATGGAAATATGTCACAATTACTCTTTGAAAACTCTAAAGGTCAAAACACTTACAGGTAAGTTACGTGCAGGTACCAAGTTCCACATGACTTATAATATTGCTGTTACCACTTTGAGACACTAGGTGGCCAACTTCAGTCAATAATATAAAACAAAACAAACGTCGATGTCATATGTTGTGTCTGTTTTGCTTATTTTTGTTTATTTATGCCCAGAGATATCCAGAGCCAGTGACCAATTTCATAGTTATGTAAACTCTATAAAATGTTGTTCACAATGAAAACCTTGGTCCTGGTTCAGTCTGTGTCCCGTCTCCTCACAGCGATAAGAGTAAACGAAGAACCAAGACGGTGAAGAAGTCGGTGGAACCGCGCTGGAACCAGACCTTCATGTACTCGCCGGTCCATCAGCGCGAGTTCAGAGAGCGGATGCTGGAGCTGACGGTCTGGGATCAGGCTCGGGTCCGCGAGGAGGAGAGTCAGTTCATGGGAGAGGTGAGAGTCCAACTTTGAGTTTTTTTTCTTATGGTTTATTACAGCTGTTCCCAACCTGTGGTCCGTGGCCCCCCGGTGGGCCGTGAAAGTATTGTGAATGGGCCGCCAAATTCCCCCAAAAAAGTCTGGTCCAAATGAAGTGTAAATACAAGATACAAATAAACAAAATAATGTTAATAATGTTAAAACTCAGCCATGTTTAAAGGAAATTAACAATGTTCAGATATTCATATATAAAAAAATAGTCCTTTAAGAAGGTGTGTTACAGCCAAATAGGTAACATGACCTGAAACTTAACAATGAATTGTAACAAGTTGTTACATTTTTGGGAAAAAGTTCTGATGTTTTGGGCTCAGCATCTGTTATATTATTGAAAATTTATTACATTTTGGGTTTATTACATTTTTTTAAATCACATTTTGGGTTGCTGTTACATTTCAGGTCATTGTTACGAATAACAAGGCATTTTATATAAACAAAGTAATTGTTTTATTATCATTTTATTGACTTAATTCTTGTTATTGTTTTTATGTGACTGACTGTATGGCTGACTATGAAACATATGCTGCTGTCTTGGCCAGGACTCCCTTGTAAAAGAGATTTTTTAAAAAATCTCAATGGGAAAACTCCTGGTAAAATAAAGGTTCAATGAAAATATAAAAATATCCTCCGTACTTATTGGGTCAAAGGTGGGCCCCAACATTTTTGAGACTTAAAAGTGGGCCCTGAGTTGGAAAAGGTTGGGAATCACTGGTTTATTGTGTTGTTTATGAGCTGAGGTGGTTTTTCCTAACCCAAAACTCTGCCGTCCTACAGGAGCCACATCTGCTATTATGCTTTTTTCCCCTCTTCCTTCCTTCTGTACTCTTTTTCTCACCTGTTAAAAGGAGGCGATACTCACACTAGCCAACCAATATTATATGTCACTATACACACAGTATCTCCCTCTTTCACCTGTCTCACCTGTGTCTCACCTGTGTGTCTCACCTGTGTGTCTCACCTGTGTGTCTCACCTGTGTCTCACCTGTGTGTCTCACGTGTGTCTCACCTGTGTGTCTCACCTGTGTGTCTCACCTGTGTCTCACCTGTGTGCAGGTGCTGATAGAGTTGGAGCACGCTCTGTTGGACGATCAGCCTCACTGGTACAAACTGCAGCTTCATGACGTTTCCTCTGTGCCGCTGCCCAACGCCTCCCCCTACCTGCAGAGGAGAGGACTGCAGCCAGAGGACACACACAGCAGCAGGAGGCTGCAGAGTGAGACACACACACACACACACACACATTCATGGTCTTGTATTTAGTTAATTTGTTGTTTGCATTATCACTTATTTGTGTTTTCTTTTCGAAGAGTGTGTTTTTTTTTCTTTAATTTTTATGTCGATTTTTTTGTTGATTTTTTCTCCCATAATGCTTTTCCAGACAAAAGTCCTTACTGTAACTCAGGTAACTCAGCTATGTGTGTGTGTGTGTGTGTGTGTGTGTTTGTTGACAGTCTTGGTTCTGGAGTCTGTAGAGAGTCTGCAGCAGTGTTGGGCAGAAACTGTCATTATTTTGTTTTTACTAGTAACAAGTAGTGTAACTAATTACTCTTGAAATCCCAGTGACTTATGTAAAGAAATAACTTATTGATGGTTGCCAAGTTTGTGGGTCACCTGGGTGGTTTTCCTATCCCATGGGCTTGTTTTTACCATATTTGTTGTACAGACCGGCCATGTTTACGTTCAGTGACTGGAATTATGCTTATAACTTTAGTTTTGTTGTGAGGAAAGATGACAGGAACATTGTTTTCAGATGTACGTTTTGGCCCAGGACCAGGTTTCTTTCAGCTTGGATCAACTTAGACTGGAGTTTAGTCGTCTGTAGGCAGTCTGTGAGTGGTCTGTAAAGGGTCTTCATAGGGTCAGGTGGTCTGTGGAGGGTCTGAAAAGAGTCTGTCAGTGAGCTAAAGTGGAGGATTTTTAGGTTGTTAGCAAATGGTCTGTAGAGTGTTAGTTTGGGGTCTATAGTGGGTCTGCAAATGGTCTGTGGTTGATCTGTATCTGTCTGTATTGGGTCCTTGGGGGTCTACAGGGAATCTGTAGTTGGTCCATAGTTGGTCCAAAGATTGTCTGCACAAGGGCCATAAATGGTCTGTAGGGGTCAGTAAGGAGTCTTAAGTTGGTCTGTAGATGATTTGTAGGAGGTTTGCAGATGGTCTATAGGTGGTATGTTAAGAGTCTGAAGCTGGTCTGTATATAGTCTCTCAGTAGTCTGTCTGTAGTCTGTAAGAGGTCTGTTGGTAGTTCCTTCGTAGTCTGTAGGTGGTCTGCAATTTGTCCGTAGTTGATCTCTATGGGATCTGTGGGTAGTTCCTCAGTGGTCTGAAAAGGCTTTGAAGATGGTCTGTACGAGGTCTTTGGTGGGTCTTTAAAGGGCCCAAGGGTGGTCCATAGTGGGTCTGTAGGTGGTCTGTAGTAGGTCGGTAGAAGTCTGCAGGGGGTCAATGGGGGTCTTTAGTTGGTCTGTAGGTGGTCTGTAGTAGGTCTGTAGGGGGTCTGTTGTTGGTCTGTAGAGAGTCTATGGGGGGGTCCTTGGTTAGTCTTTAAAGGGTCTGTAGGTGGTCTGTGTTGAGTCTATAGGGGGTCTTTGGTTTGTCTGTAGGTGGTCTGTAGTGGTCTGTAGTTGGTCTGTAGTGGGTCTGTAGTGGGTCTGTAGAGGTCTGTAGTGGGCCTGTAGTTGGTCTGTTGTTGGTCTGTAGTGGGTCTTTAGTGGGTCTGTAGAGGTCTGTAGTGGGTCTGTAGTTGGTCTGTAGTGGGTCTGTTGTTGGTCTGTAGATGGTCTGTAGTGGGTCTGTAGAGGTCTGTCTTGGTGGTTTCTGTGTTCCTGTGGCGCTGGAGTCTGACTCTCTGTGAGTCAGATTAGTCGACCTTCCTGTGGAGGATTATTGAAGAGCTGCTTACAGGCTTAACTCTCTCTCCCTCTCTCTCTCTCTCTCTGCAGGGTCTCAGAGGATCAGTGACAGTGAGTTTTCAGATTATGACTGTGAAGACGGCATCGGGGTGATATCAGGTGAACTCCATATCCCATCATGCACTGCACCACACTTCAGTGACTCAGTAATAATCACTGACGTAATGAAACAGAAACAGTGACCACCTTGTTTCTCTGTGTTTGCAGACTACAGGCAGAATGGGCGGGACTTCCACAGCTCCACCCTCTCGGTGCCGGAGCAGGTCATGATGTCCAATCACTGCTCTCGATCCGACCTAGCCCGGATGAGGTCACGGTCCCCGAGTCAGCCACCTCCTCAAAGGTAACTTACCTGTGTGTGTGTTTGACCTCTGACTGAACTCTGATCCTTGACCTCTGAACTCTGACCCTTGACCTCTGACCTCTGGTTGCCAGTGGTAACCCACTGTACCCCTTGTACCGCGAGGACGCCGTGCGGCTGCTGCGAGGTTCCAAACTGTGCCGAGCATACTCTGATGCTGGCCAGTACAGCAGCCTGGACAGGTAACTGAGGGGCAAACACACCTGACCTGGGTCACCCGGGTCACCTGGGTCACCTGGGTCACCTGGGTCACCTGGGTCACCCGGGTCACCTGGGTCACCTGGGTCACCTGAGTCACCTGGAGATAATAGTCACTGAAGACTTTATAAGTCTTGGCTGAGGAGACTCATTATATGAGTTTTTAGTTCATTTGTAGTCAATAATCCAGTTTGTAGGTTTGAGTTTAGCTCATAGATTTTAGTTCACATAGTAGTTTGGAGTAAAAGTCCAGTTTTTAGTACCTGACCTCTTGTACCTGTGTATTCAGGAGGCCGATGAGGAGGATGTCTATGGCAAACTCTCTCGATTCCCATGAAAGGTACAGATAACAAGTGTTGTAGTATCATCTGATCTAGTGTGTGCTATGGTAGTAATATTGGGTGTAGTATTTAAAAGAAATGATTGTTGTTGTAGCAAAACTTGGTGTTGTAGTAGTAATAACAGATGTAGTTTTTCCAGGTCTTGTGGTTGTATTTACAGGTGTTGTTGTATCAATAACGAGTATAGTAGTAATAACAAGTATTGTTGTGGAAATAGCTGGTCTTGTAGTGGTAATAATGAGATTTTGCCGTAGTAACAACAGGTGTTTCAGTGGTCATGTCAGGTGGTGTGGTAACAACAGGTGTTTTTGTAGTTACATAGGGAGGAGTAATGGTGTAACCCACTGTCATTGTAGTAATATAATGTGTTCTTTTAGTAATATCAGTATATAGGCTTCATGATAGGTGTTATTGTAATATCAGGCATGTAGTAATAACAGATGTTTTAGGAGTGATAACAGGTGTTGTAGTTGTTATAACAGGTGATATAGTGGTAATAATAGGTGTTTTCATAGTTATAACAGGTATTGTAGTTGTGATTAGAAGTGTTGTAGTAGTAATAACAGGTGTTGTTGTAGTACTAACAGGTATAGTATTAATAATAAGTGTTGTTGTGGCAATAGCTGGTCTTGAGTAGTTATAATGAAGTTTTGTTGTAGTAACATTGGGTGTTGTAGTAACTATAGTTCTGTCCGATGTTGTAGTTTTAATAAAACGTATTGCTGTACTTATTTTGGCTGTTGTTATCGTGATATTCGCTGTTATTGTAGTAATACCATTAGTCCTTGTGGAAATATTGGTGTTATAGGAGTAACAATAAGTGTAATTGTAGTAATATCAGGCATTGTTGCAATAACAGGTAGTGTCACAGTAGCATCAAGAGTTGTAGTATTTACATCAGGTTTGGTTTTTGTAATAACAGGTGTCATTGTAGTTGTATCAAGTGTGATATCGTGGTAATAATAGGTGTTTTCATAGTAAAAACAGGTGATATAGTGGTAATAATAGGTGTTTTCATAGTAATAACAGGTGATATAGTGGTAATAATAGGTGTTTTCATAGTAATAACAGGTGATGTAGTGGTAATAAAAGGTGTTTTCATAGTAATAACAGGTGATATAGTGGTAATAATAGGTGTTTTCATAGTTATAACAGGTGTTGTAGTTGTGATTAGAAGTGTTGTTGTAGTAATAACAGGTGTTGTAGTTGTGATTAGAAGTGTTGTAGTTGTGATAACAGGTGTTGTAGTTGTGATTAGAAGTGTTGTAGTAGTTATAACAGGTGTTGTAGTTGTGATTAGAAGTGTTTTCATAGTTATAACAGGTGATGTAGTTGTGATTAGAAGTGTTTTCATAGTTATAACAGGTGTTGTAGTTGTGATTAGAAGTGTTGTAGTTGTGATAACAGGTGTTGTAGTTGTGATTAGAAGCGTTGTAGTAGTAATAACAGGTGTTGTAGTTGTGATTAGAATTGTTGTTGTAGTAATAACAGGTGTTGTTTCAGTATAAAGGTACCAGAGTGTAACGTCCACCTGTGTGTTAATTTGTACTTAGGTACTTTAATGGTCCCACTCAGGCTCCTTGGCCAAACCACATGGTAAATGGGAACAGTGAGGACTACAGGTGAGCCCAAGGATTCATGGGAAGTGTAGTGTTAGAGTGTTACAGGGGGGGAATTTTATTGTGAAAGACACTGACAGCTTCCTGTTGCTGAGTCAGTGAGGTAGAGTTCAGGTCAGTGTGAGGAGCTCAGGTGTGTTCAGCAGAGGATCAGTGATTAGCAGGATCTGACGCCCTCTGGTGGACACACCTGAGATCACACCTGACTTGCAGGTGGCACCTGTTGTGGGGTCAAAGGTCAGTGAGGAATTTTTTGTTGTGGTGTGTTTCTGTTCTGCAGTCAGGACTACATCCCTGACTTCCCCTACGACCCTGACGCCTACGACGAGGAGCTGCTCAGGTACACCTGCTGACCTTTGACCCCTGACGCTCTGTAGTGGTAGCTGACCTTAGCAGTTAGCATTAGCATTAGCTTTAGCCTTACCTGGATCCAAACAGGTGAACAGGAAGAAAACACACGCACACAAACAGGTGTGTTACAGAGTTACAGGTTTCTGTGATGACAGGTAACCGCTATGACCATCGTCATGGTGACGGGACTCACAGCCTCCCCTCAGGTGCGTTGGTTGCCACGGTAACAGCTGGGGTAACGGTTGTCGTGGTGATGCACAGGTGCAGCCGCGGGATGGACCGGCGGGATTACTACAGCCGCTCTCGCTCGGCCGACCAGCGAGCGATGGCCGACCGACCCGTCTACACGCGCTCGCACTCCATAGACAGAGCAGACTCCGCCCACCCGAGGTCCAGACACTCCGCCCCCCCCTCACCTGCTCCGACCAGGTGACCTGCAGCCGGCCAATCAGAGACCTGCTTCAGTGTGTTCATTTTTTTGAAAACAAAAGCATGATGTATCGCACTAAGCCACGCCCCCTTTTTTTTCTTTGAGTCCTTCCTGTCTGTGTCATGATGTCATCATAGCGCACGCCGTGTCTTTAAACCTGCTTCTCTTTTTATTTATTTGTTTACATTCACTCACAGCACGGTGGTTTGTTTTTGTTTCTTTCTGCAGTTTTTTCTTTTTGTTTGCAATGATGCTGCATGTTGTTGTTGTTGTTGTGGATGTTTGTTTGGGTCCAGGTGCCTTTAGAACTTTAAGCTCTATGGTTCACCTGTTACCATGGAGACAGACAGGTAGCGCCATAGAGTTTAAAGATGCTCACTTTCCCTTTTAACAGTAGTTTTGCCTAGAAAGACACAAAAAATATTTTCCAAACCTCCAACTACACCAACAGTTCTTACTGATTCAGCAGAAATTCAGGTTGGTGGTTGCTGTTAATTAATGTTTATATTTTTTTCTTTACACCAGAGCAAACCATCGTGGTGGATCAGCCCAGACGAGTCCGTCAGGGACTCCGGTCTGCAGCCGCCGAGGACGCCAGCTGCCCATCGTCCCGCCAAAAGGAGCGCCAGACAGAAGTAAGTGCAACTATAAGTATAAATTTTAGTACAACGCTAAGACTTAAAAGTGGTGTTTCCCAACCTTTTTGGGCTGTGACCTCATTTTATCATCACTAATCCAAGGAACCCAGAGACATTTTTTACTAAAATAAGTTTTTTCCCTGTGTTTTTATAAATACAGAGTGGGCAGGATCAGTGCACAAAGTGACAATTTTATTTTCCCCAATCAGGATATTTATCTCCAAAGGACGATTACAGGCATGTTCAGATTATTACCTAAAGAATTAGGTTTTTCTAACGGGCACATAGAGCTGTAAACGATGTACACAACTGTCGACAGATAAACAAAACAAACAGCACAAATTTTATTATTGCACTGTACATTAAGTATACTGCTTAAAATGATAATATACTGAATTCAAGGTAAATAAAAGTATAAAAATAATTGTATAGATAATAAAATACTAAAACTTCAAAAATATACTGAACCAAAGTCGTAAACTTTTAAAGAAATACTGAAACATTTTAAAATAGAATACAAAAAGTACTGAAATATTTCATATTAGAATGCTAAAAATACAAAAACTCTTAATGGTTGAATATTAAAAATGCTAAATAATACTAAAAACGCCTAATAATAAATATTAAAAAGGCTAAAAAATACTTAAAAGTACTCAAATACTTCCTATTAAAATGCTAAAAATACAAAAAAAATTAATGATAAAATACTAAAAATGCTAAAATTAGTATAAAGTACTGAAACACCTCACATTGAATTGATAAAAATTGTCAAAAGTACTGAAATACTTTAAATTCTTCATTGTGAGATACTAAAATACAGAAATACCTAATGATAAAATATAAAAAAAATATCATATTATTAAAAATACTATAATGATAAAACTGAAAAACATCTGCGACATGCTCCTTTAGATTTGATGACAGCCGCTGTTTGTAGAATATTGATAATTCAGAGTAGAGGACAGAAACAAACATCTGAGTGTCGTCAGCGAAGAGGCTGAGTCCAGTGTTTGAGGCGTCGTTTAAAGATGTTCTTGGATTTATTCTGCTCCCTGTTCACTTTCAGATGGAGGAGGAATCACTGAGTCTGTGCAGCCAGGTACACACTGTGATCTTAGTCAAACACCTGAACTAGGTCTTAGACCCTGAGACTGAACACAAACAGTTCTGTAGTTTTTTCAGTTCATGGATGACATTGAGTCAGTTTTAGCCTCAGAGGATGAAAACTAGAGTCTAGTTCTGTTTAGTCCTCAACAAGAGTTTGATGATTCAGCCATCGCTCCTCTCCATGATCGGCTTCTGAAACTGGTTTAGTTGAGTTTGATCAGCTACATTGTCTTTCCATAGATGTTTGTTTGATCACAGATGATTCATCATCATCTTTGTTTCATTTCATCATCTCTGTTTCATCTCTGTTTGATTTTTGTCATCACTGTTTCATCTTTGATTCATTTCATCATCATCTCTGTTTCATCTTTGATTTTTTCATCATCTTTGTTTCATCTTTGATTTTTTCATCATCTTTGTTTCATCTTTGATTTTTTCATCATCTCTGTTTCATCTTTGACTTTTTCATTATCTCTGTTTCATCTTTGATTTTTTCATCATCTCTGTTTCGTTTCTCAAACTTCTCTCCTCCATCAGTTCTGCTCTCCTCCTCCTCCGTCTCAGGAGCGCCACCTGCAGCTCCTCCTGGACAAACACAAGCGCCCCCCTCCCTCAACAACCAGCCTCCTGTCATACGAGTCCAAGCCCCTCCCCCTCCTGAACCTGCCTCAGCACCCCCACCTGCTGCCCCCTTACCTGTCCAGGCCCAGCCCCCAGCTCA
Source organism: Thalassoma bifasciatum (assembly GCA_008086565.1). Classification (NCBI taxonomy): domain Eukaryota; kingdom Metazoa; phylum Chordata; class Actinopteri; order Labriformes; family Labridae; genus Thalassoma; species Thalassoma bifasciatum. The sequence goes on along the minus strand of RPOG01003135.1, from coordinate 50,700 downwards.
GACTCTAGGCCACGCCCCTCCCTTACCCGATACGACGGCCCAGCCGCCTCCCCCAGCTGAAGCCCCGCCCCCTGTGGAAGCCCCGCCCCCAGCTGAACATGTCCCAGCACAGCCCCCTGCTGAGTCCCCCCTCCCCCCTCCACCTGCCCCATCACCTTCCCCCGTGCCTTCACCTGCCCCCTCAGCACAAACACCAGGTGTGTACAGGCTCAGTCCAGATCCACAGAACCAACAGAACCAGTAGAACCAGTTAAACCAGTTAAACAAGTTAAACCAGTAGAAAATAATGTTGTTTGTTTTTGTTCTAGTGAAAGAATCAGATCCATGTTTGTGGCATAAATGAACAAAACGAGTCTCGTTACCTGCTCCAGTCGTTCACTCGCTCACCTGACAGGAAACTGGGTCAAATAAAAACAAGACCGAACCATTCAACCACCCATCACCCTTTCATCCATCATCCATTCATCCATCACCCTTTCATCCATCATATATTCATCCATCACTCTTTCATCCATCACCCTTTCATCCATCACCCTTTCATCCATCATCTATTTTTCCATCACTCTTTCATTCATCACTTTTTCATCCATCACCCTTCCATCCATCACCTTTTCATCCATCACCCTTTCATACATCAGCCATTCATACACCATTTATCCATCATTCATTAATTAAGTCATCCATGATCCATTCATTCATCATCCTTTCATCCATTTATCCATCATACATTCATACATTCATCCTTTCATATGTCATCTGTTCAACCATCCATCCATCACACAGTCATCCATCATCCATTCATCTGTTCATCATCACACTTTAATCCATCATCCATTTATTCATCCATCCATCTATTCATTCAACATTTTTCATCTAGTATCCATCATCTATTCATCCATTCATCCTTTCATCCATCATCTATTCATCCTTTCATCAATCACACTTTCATCCATCAGACTTTAATCCGTTCATCCATCATTCATGCATCTTAACGTCCTTTCATCCATCATCCATTCATCCATTGACTCATGCATCCATCATCCGTTAATCCATACATTCATCATCCATCATTCTTTCACCTTCTCATCCATCACCCTTTCATCCATCACTCTTTCATCCATCACCCTTTCATCCATCACCCTTTCATCCTGATTTTAAATTGCGTTTTGTTCATTCATGTCTTTCTGGGTCTGTTTATTTTAGCCTCATCTGTTTCATATTTTCATTCATTCATTCATTCATTCATTCATTCATTCCTCCAGAGCCAGACAGACGCTCAGCCACCCCGGGGGGGACCAGGAAAGGTGAGTGAGTGTTTCAGGTAGATCATGTGATGCGTTCAGGTGCGTAGTGATGATGTCACTGGTTCAGTATTAGATTAATGTTCCGACCAATCACGTTTGTCTTTGCTGTGATCCAGAGGTCACATGGGAGGACCAGCAGAAAAAAACAGCCAATGGTACAGTACTACGTTTAAACCCCGCCCACTTTAGGCAGAGGTAGCTCCTCCCCTTTAGAGAGATCAGTCACTGTAGTTTCAGATTAGAAGGTAACGAGACCCAGTTAGTCATTTATTCATCCATCCATCCATTATCAACCATCCCTCATTCATCCGTTCACCTCATTCATGTTTCTGTTCTTCATCCTGTTGTTGTTGTTCGTCCACTGAAGGCGACGTTTTGTCAGCGAGTGTAGACGGTAAATATTTGATTTCTCATTTGAATGTTTGATTTAAAGATTGTTGACATGAACCTGTGTGAACACATGAATGAGTGAACACATGAATGTGAGTGAACACATGAATGTGAGTGAACACATGAATGAGTGAACACATGAATGTGAGTGAACACATGAATGAGTGAACACAAGAATGTGAGTGAACACATGAATGAGTGAACACATGAATGTGAGTAAACACATGAATGAGTGAACACATAAATGAGTGAACACATGAATGAGTGAACACATAAATGAGTGAACACATAAATGAGTGAACACATGAATGTGAGTGAACACATGAATGTGAGTACATGAATGTGAGTGAACACATGAATGAGTGAACACATGAATGAGTGAAAACATGAATAATTAACACATGAATGATTAACACATGAATGTGAGTGAACACATGAATGAGTGAAAACATGAATAATTAACACATGAATGAGTGAACACATGAATGTGAGTGAACACATGAATGAGTGAACACATGAATGAGTGAACACATGAATGTGAGTGAACACATGAATGTGAGTGAACACATGTATGTGAGTGAACACATGAATGTGAGTGAACACATGAATGTGAGTGAACACATGAATGAGTGTGAACACATAAATGTGAGAGAACACATGAATGTGAGTGAACACATGAATGTGAGTGAACACATGAATGTGAGAGAACACATGAATGAGTGAACACATGAATGAGTGAACACATGAATGTGAGTGAACACATGAATGAGTGAACACATGAATGAGTGAAAACATGAATGAGTGAACACATGAATGTGAGTGAACACATGAATGAGTGAAAACATGAATGTGAGTGAACACATGAATGTGTTGGTTTAATGGACACGAGAGAAAACATAAACATTTACAGCTGAAACAGAAACTCCAGTTTTACTGTTTTTGTTTGAGTCGTTTTTTTTTTTTCAAAAAAGAGACAAAAAGAGAGATTAGACCTTAAAAAACAAAGAAATTTTTTTTTTTTTATATTTAATTAACCTGATTCTACTGGACAACACAAGGTCACTAAAGGTCACACTGAGGTGCGTTCAGGGTCCAGTGGGAAATTTGTAACTTGTACGATCATGATGCGTTCCAGGTCCAGTGGGAAAGTTGTGCTCACTGCGTTTTTTCCAGATGAGATAATGAAACAATCTGACGAACTTTACACAGCGTTGTTGTGATGTCACAGTGATGTCATCATGACATCATTTGACTCATCCCCTCTGACTCCAGAATAACTGACCTCTTCTCTCTCCGCAGGTGTCCTGAAGGACCCGTCAAAGGTAAGCTCACCCCTCACCTAGGTGTCAGGTGACGATGACATCACTGATGATGTCACAACTCACCTACTTCTGCTCATTTTTTTGCAGATTCGAGACAGTTTATCCTTCAAATCATCGGACAGTGACGTCAGCGAGGTGTCCGCCGTTCCAAACGACGCACGCTCGGCGCCCAGGATCAGGTGAGAGCAGCAGCCAATCACAGAGCAGATAGTCAACAGACCTGAGGAGTCGATCACAGATTCAGAGAGCGTGTAATGTCAGCTGATTGTCGTCGTTTACGTCCCGTCGTCATGTCAACGTCCTCATGTGGTCATGTGACTGAAGCTTTAGCATGTTAGCATGAGTGTCCGACATCACGTGCTCTCGTTTGTCTTCCTGCATGCTTCCAATCACTCCTCTCATTGGCTGAGACAGTCGAGCTGAGGCCGTGGAGGGCCTATCACTGGAGTTGGGGGCGGGGTCAGAGGAAACACAGGAAGTATCTGGGGAGGCAGAGGGCGGAGCTTCACTGGTAAAGAGTGAATCAGTGGACGAAGAGGAGAAGGCGGAGTCCGAGCCTTCAAAGTAAGAAAGTCGCCTTCGTCTGTAGAGACTCCGCCCACTTTCTCGTCTCCTCACGCTCCTCTAAGCCCCGCCCTTTCTTCTCCTGACTGTTTTAACCTTTTCTGCCTGCAGGGCGGCGGCAGCAGCTCCTCTCACGAAGTCGTCGAGCGTCGGCGGCGAGATCTGCTCGTTAGGGAGGAACGACGACGACGACGATGACAAGAAACGGCGCTCGAGCTTCGGAGCGAAGATGATGGGGATGGTCGGGCTGGGGAAGAAGAGTCAGAGCACGTCGCAGCTCAACCCCGAGGGTGAGAGTTCACCCCTTCACCCGATCACCTGTCCTTCCCTCCACCACCAGCAGAGGGCGCCCTGAGGGAAAAACGCTCTGGTTTTCACTCGTCTCTTCATTTGTTTTCCTCCAGAGGAAGAGAAGAAGAAGAAGGTGGTGAGACTTCCTGTCCAGAGGAGCGTAGAGACCGGATTGGCCGTCGAGTTCAAGTCTCGTTTTACCCGACAGCTGAGTCGAGACCCGGACGCTGAAGATCCCAAACCTGGAGCGTAAGAAAGATTTTTCTACCTAAACATTTTTTAACCCTCTGATGCATGAATTATGAAAGTCAGTGTCTGGATTTTTCCTTTGAGTGTTTTTATTTGTCTTAAGGCATAAAAAAAGTTTTTTTTCTTCAAATATTTGTCACAGAACATTCAACATAAAAAAGAGTGAAATTAATGTAAACAAAACTATTTTTTTGTTTGACTTCCTGTCTTTTTTTTTTTTTGTAATTTCATGAATAATCTTTTTTTAATGCTTTGAGAAACATTTTAACTCTCTTTCATTCGTTTTAACACTGAATAATTTATAGTTATTACGCTGTTTTACCCTCAAATGAACGGAAGAGGATTAGGGCCACTAAGAAAAAAAAAAAATCCAAAAAGAAAAAAAAAAATTCAAAAAAAAAAAAAGTCAGAATTCTGAGAAAAAAGTCAGAATTCTGACTTTTTTTTATTTTAGATTTTTTTTTTCTCAGTGGCCCTAATCCTCTTCCGTACAAATGTTTGTCTATAACTTTTTTTTTTAAATATATGTTTGGAAAAAGAATTGAAAACATTTTTTCAGGCTCTGAGAAGAATAAAAATATCCTGACACAGACTAATCTAAATTTCCACCACATGAACCATTGAATTTAGGAGGAAATAAATTTTGAATAGGTGTCACTGTAGAGACCACTATGCACCACAGGGTTAAAGTTTATGAGGAGTTTCTGAGTGATTTTCAAAAGCCTCCTCTCCAGATACGTGACTGATCCTGATCTACAAATCAAAATGAGATAATCAGCGCTAAAAAAAGGTTATTTTGAAAAATATCAAAACGCTATCTCTAAACTTCTTAATCAGGTTGGACTAGATCAAATAGATTTATAACAAGTTTTTTTTTTCTTTTGCTCCTGACTGACCCAGGATCTGTTATATCAGCTGTTTCACACACACCTGTCTTTGAGTGTGAGACTGTTGGAAAAATACTTTTTTCTTTGAGATTGTTGTTGATTTTATTTCATTCAACTTGACACAATTAAGGATATTTTGCGCTACATCATTTTTAAAAGTTAAGAGTCAAAGATATCTCTTTTTGTTCTTCAGTTTTTAAAACTAAAAATACAATTTAAAAAGTCTGGTCATCAGATGCACGACTAAACTACGCTACAAACTCACAAAGTTTGACTGTTGTCATGTTTCAAACAAAAGCATAACTGTTGATAAATACATGACCTCGTTGTGTTGTAACCAATAAACAAATGTAAAATGGGACGAAGATGAGTAGAGTTAAAAGGAGGATCTGATCTCCTTTGACTTTCAAAACAAATACAACAGTCGTGACAGAATCCTTCAGTCTAAAACAGTCACTTCAAACAGATTTTCCTCCCTCTTTAAAAACTCTGACGTCTTTATTTTCTCCTCTTTCTGCAGACTGATATTCCCCGGAGTGAAGCTAGCGTCGGATAAACAATTCACAGGATTCCTGGAGGGATTAGGCCCCGCCCAGCTGGCTGGACGGCAGACACTGGCCACGCCCCCGATGGGTAACTTTAACCGATCTTATCAACAATAAATCAGACCTGTTACTGATGTTCACTGGTTTTCTGAGTGGGCGTGGCTTAATGAGTGTGACTAGTTACCATTACTTTTAATTATGACACATCACATGACCTGAGCGGCCCGCTCTGATTGGCTCTTTGGTGACCAGGTGACATCCAGATAGGGATGGTGTACAGGAAGGAGCGCCTCGACGTGGAGGTGATCCGAGCGCGGGGGCTTGTGGGAAAACAAGGCAACAAGAACACTCCAGGTAACACACACTGCAACACACACATGCACACACACATACTCCATAATGGACACAGTCTCACACACTCTGTAAATGAAATAAGCGTCGAAATATGAAGATCTTTGAGGATAAAACAGGAGATAAAACAGGTGACTCTGTGTGTGTGTGTGTGTGTGTGTGTGTGTGTGTGTGTGTGTGTGTGTGTGCAGCTCCATACGTTAAGGTCTACCTGATGGATAACGGGAAGTGTGTTTTAAAGAGAAGAACCCGCCTGGCGAGAAAAACTTTAGACCCTCTTTACCAACAGCAGCTGCAGTTTGAAGAAAACCCAGAGGGGAAAGTTTTACAGGTAACACACACACACACACACATATGTACACACACACACACACACACACTCTAAACTGTCCCACTCTGTGTCTGTAGATCATCGTCTGGGGCGATTACGGGCGTATGGATCATAAATCCTTTATGGGCTCTGCTCAAATCTTATTGGACGATCTGGATCTGTCCAACATGGTGATTGGCTGGTTCAAACTCTTCCCTGCCACCTCATTGGTGGATCCAGCCTTGGCCCCGCTGACCAATAAGGAAACGGAGGGTAGCAAGTCATAGCGTCTGGAGGTCGTCGGCTGGTTGCTATGGTAACAGGCTCCTCCTCCTCCTCCGCTGCTGCTGCTGCTGCATGCTGCATGATGACATCACGGCTGTGACATAACAGCGGCGCAGGGTTTGAAAGAGGCTCCGCCCACTGATGCTCGAAGATCCCGGCTGGAGGTTGGACAGGACGGACTGCGTGTTCTCCGGAGAACAGCCAATCACAGCAGCTCCTCAGGAGTCAGGTGACTGTTTTAGGCATGTCGACAAACAAACTGATCGTTTCCATGGAAACCCAGGAACGTGGAGGTCCGGTTCTTTTGTTTTTGCATGGATCGATAAAAAAACTGGAATTAAAACATAAACTGTGAATAAAGAACCAGAAAAGAGAAATAATAAAGATTCTCAACATCGAACGATTCTTTGTCTGCGTTCTAAAAGAAAGTATGTTTTAAGGGTCAGAGAGTTTGACACTTAAAGTAAAAATCAGTGGTTCTAAAGGTAACAATCTGTGGTTCTACAGGAAATAATCTGTGGTTCTACAGGTCCCACTGTGTAGTTCTTAAGGTATCAATCTCTGGTTCTACAAGTATCAAGCTGTGGTTCTACAGGTCAGTGTCAATCTGTGGTTCTTCCAGTGTCAATGTTTGGTTTTAAAGGTTACAATCTATTGTTCCACAGGTAACAATGTTTAGTTCTAAAGGTATGAATCTGTAGTTCCAAAGGCAACAATTTGTGGTTCCACATTTGTTAACCTGTGGTTCTACAGGTATCACTCTGTGATTCTAAAGGTAACAATCGATGGTTCCACAAGTGACAAGCTGTGGTTCTACAGGTCAGTGTCAATATGTGGTTCTAAAGGCAACAATCTGTGGTTCTTCGAGTGTAAATGTTTGGTTCTAAAGGTATGAATCTGTAGTTCTAAAGGTAACAGTTCCAGGTTCCACAAATCTCAATCTGTGGTTCTACTAGTGTCAATTTTTGGTTCTAATGGTAACAATCTATGGTTCCACAGGTAATAATCTCTGGCTCTACAAGTGCCATCGTGTGGTTCTAAGGTAACAATCTCTGTATCCACAAGTGTCAAACTGTGGTTCTTATGGCAACAATCTTTTGTTCTAAAGGAAACAATCTATGGTTCCACAGGCAACAATCTATGGTTCTTTGAGTTTAAATGTGTTGTTCTAAAGGTCACAGTATATGGTTCCACTGTGGGTTCCACAAGTGTCAAACTGTGGTTCTTAAGGTAACAATCTATGGTTCAACAGGTAGAACTCTGAGGTTCTATATGTGTCAAATTGTGTTTCTACAGGTAACAATCTAGTTCTGTGGGGAAGTGACGAGTGTTCTGTTGGTGTCAGTGTGTGGTTCTAAAGGCCACAGTAGAGAATGTGATGTTTGCAGACTAAAGAACCAGGACTTTGAGTAAAGGAACAGACATGAATTTTTAATATTTAGTGCAGTTTAACTCTACAGACTCAAAGAAAAACATCAAACAACTGGAATCATGCAGGTCAGAAAAACAACAACACAACAACAACAATAATAATAATAACCAGTCATATCAATAATAATAATAATAATAATAATAATAATGATAATAAATATACACAGTCACACTCACACCAGGTCAGCTGACATCTGAGTACCAAAAACATAAATACAGACGGGACCTTTGAATGGCTTCAGTCTGAGGGAGAGAACAAAGAAACGATGAGGTTTGAATCTTTATCACAAAACCAGACTTTTGAAATGTTTACAGACGGTAAGAGTCCACTTCAGACCAGAACCCCAGAACCCGACCCCGAGTCAGAACATGGTCTTCCCTTTTTAGAGCACAGAGAGACGACAGACCAGGTTCAGTGACGAGGACTAGACAGAGACTAGACGAGTACCAGAGGAGTCATGTGACCCTGAGAGGAGCAGGATGAACCAATCAGGTGAAAGAGAATCTGCGTTTGTGCTTCGCTGTGATCTGAAAGTCTTTGTTGTCATGGTTACAGTCGAGGAGCGAACAGGAACCTTCGTTTCTCCTGATCGCGCCAGATTTGTTGTAACCGACCTCCCGTGGTCACATGACCGTTCTCGTACTCGTGGGTAACAGAGGAACCAATCAGCACTCGGCGTATTTAAGCGTCTCCTCCTCTGTGATCGGAGACCGTAAAACTTTTTTCTGTCAGGACAGAATTTACCGTCGCACCAATGAGGAAGGGTCAGGAAACAACGTCGTACCAAACAGGAAGTTCACCTGAGACAAGGTGTGTGACGGGACGGACCGGGAGAACAACAGCGTCGTACCAGAGCCAATCACATCGCTCCATTCTTACCGACGGCTCTCAGGGCTAACTCGCCACCCAGCTAGCATGCTAACACACCTAGCATGTGTAGGAGTGTCTCTGTTCAGTGTGTTAGCACTCAGGCTAGCTGTAGCATCAAGTGTGTTTAATTATTAGCCTGTGAGTTAGCATGCTAGTTAGCATGTAGGTCTGTTAGCATCAAAGCTAGCCTGTCAGTCCATTAGTCAGAGTCTGTTAGCTTGCCGGTTAGCATGTTAGTCTCTTAGTCTGTCTGTAAGCGTCAAAGCTAGCTCGTCAATTAGCATGTGTAGGAGTGTCTGAGTCAGTTAGCCCATCAGTTAACATGTAAGCCAGCCTGTCAGTTAGCACCAAAGCTAGCCAGTCAGTCCAGTAGTCTGAGTCAGTAAGCATGTTAGCTAGCCTGTCAGTATCTGGGTCAGCTAGCCTGTCAGTCTCTTAGTCTGTCTGTAAGGGTCAAAGCTAGCTTGTCATTTAGCATGTTAGCCGGCCAGTCTGAGTCAGTTAGCCCATCAGTTAGCATGTAAGCTAGCTGGCCAGTCTGAGTCAGTTAGCCCATCAGGTAGCATGTAAGCCAGCCTGTCAGTTAGCACTAAAGCTAGCCTGTCAGTCCAGTAGTCTGAGTCAGTAAGCATACTAGCTAGCCTGTCAGTATGTGGGTCAGCTAGCCTGTCAGTTAGCATGTTAGCTAGCCCGTCAGTATGTGGGTCAGTTAGCATGTTAGTTAGCCCGTCAGTATGTGGGTCAGCTAGCCTGTTAGTTAGCATGTTAGCTAGCCCGTCAGTATGTGGGTCAGTTAGCCCGTCAGTTAGCATGCTAGCTAGCCCGTCAGTATGTGGGTCAGCTAGCCTGTCAGTTAGCATGTTAGCTAGCACGTCAGTATGTGGATCAGTTAGCCCGCTAGTTAGCATGTTAGCCGGCCTGTTAGCCCATTAGCAGAGCAGCAGCAGCTCGTCGTCGCTGCTCTCCGTTTTCCCGGCGGCGTCCAAGCAGGCGTCGGGGATCTGCGCCGTGTGCACCATCCCGCAGTGTTCACAGGGGCCGTCCCGTCCTCCTCGACCGCCGTTGCCGTGGTGATGGCGTGCAGGGTGATGCTCCAGCAGCGTCTGTCTGACGTCCAGCGAGGAGGAGGAGGAGAAGGAGGAGGAGTCAGAGACGGGGATGAGGAGCTCAACGTCCTCTTCTTCTTCTCTGCTCCCTCGTCTCTCGGCGGCGGCGGCGGCCTCGGCCCCGCCTCTTCCTGTCTCCAGCTGGTGAAGCGGGCTCTGATTGGTCCACGTCTGGTCCTGCTGGTTGGGGTTTGTCCTTGTGAGGTTTCTGGCGAGACGGTGCAGGTTCTGGGCGAGCCGCTGTAGGGCTGAGGTGGGCGGAGTCTGGACGTCCTCGCTGTGACACGCTGGATCTGGACTGGACGTTACCATGGAGACCGGGCTGGAAGGGGGCGGGGCCTCTCTGGGTCTGCTGCAGGCTCTGTCTAGTCCGGGCGTCGGGGTCACGGGTGTGGAGGACGTGACGGAGAGAACTGCCTCCACCGCGCAGGAGGGCGGGGTTTTGTGGGGAAGCGGCGCCACCGGCCCGCCCACGGCGCCGACGCCTCGCTCCCTCACTCGCTCGCCCTCTGTGTCGGTGTCGTCTGAGTCCGGGGACAGCAGGTCCGAACCAGAACTCCCGGTGCTGCCGGTACCGGCGCTGTCCTCTAAGTCGGCGGAGACCAGAGCCAGAGACCCGGACCGCCGCGACCTCGAGAAGGTGAAGAGGCGGCGCCACAGGTTGCTATGACGACCAGAAGACGGGAGTCTGAGGGAGGTGAAGCCGAGCTGAGAGCGAACGGCGAGACGGAGGTTTTCCAGGACGGAGGCCTGAGCGTAGAGAAAACACAAGATCAGAGACGCAAGGATCCAGACGCCTGATTGGCTGCTTCATAGTGACATCACATCCTGTTACAGCAATAACACAGCATGATGGAACTCACTTATATATGATTCTATCTCTTTTTTGAGTAGAAAAAAGCTAAAACTTTATTATATTTTTCCACTAATGTTATTCACAGACAGGTATTTGTCAAAGTTATTGCAGGATATTGTTGGAAATCATTTAATTTTTTAAAATGTTGGGAAGATGCTTTAATTTCATTAAAAAAGTCTTACACTATTTCACAAAAAAAAAATCATCCATATAATTTACAGGATATTCTATGAGAGAAAACCAAAGTTATGACAAAGAAACTTTTGAAGGTTAAGTATTTGAGCCTTTTGTGAATTTCATTAAGTTTTCCTTTAATTTGGTTTTAAGTATTTCAGTATCCAAGTGTTTTTATTCTGTTTTTTTTTCTTGAATTCATTATTGTTGCATTTTAAGTCTTGGACTAAATCTACTGTACAATACTGAACTTTTTGCTGTTTGTTTCATATCTTTGTTTACAGTTGTTTACATTGTTTACTGCTCTACGTGCCATTCAAGTATAAGGGTCAATGAGGTGACGTCCCCTTTTTTTGTGTCTGAGTGCAATATTTCCTTCCATCATGAATTGAGTATTTCATCACATGTATTTCTTTATTCTATGAAACCTGTGTTATTTGAACACATCTTTAAACTATTAAAATATAACATGTTTTTTTGTGTTTTGGTTCCTCAAACCCCCAAAATGTCAGGTGGTGCAACCGTCCTGACAAGTATCCACAGTAATTAAACTCTAAAAATTGAATGTCAGTTATTGTAAATGGAAATTAAAAATACAGTGGCATTATTTTATGCTTCAACCTTTTTAAATAAAACATTCTTTGCAAATAAAAAGAATTTTAAAGCTGTTGAGAAATGTAAAAAACTTTTGTCCTGTAATTTTCACCTTGTCAAATGTCAGGGTGGTGCAACCGTAACATTAGACTTTTATTTTAAAGTGAAGAGAATAAAACAGGAAACAGGAAACTGCATCAGCCAGAGGAGCCCAAATGACATTTGTGACCAAGTGGAAAAGTTTGTAGATTTCTCTGAAATACTGATAAAAAAGGTTTTTTCACTTCATTGGTGACTGGAACAATTTCCATGTCAGGTGGAACAACCAATGTAATAATGTGAAATGTTATTTTAACATCAAATTATTTATCTTATTCACAAATAAAAGAAATGAAACACACAAAATGAAAATGTATGAGTCACTACAGANAGAGCGGGAAGTTTTAAACACTCAGACTTTTACGAAGGATCAGGATTCGTTACTAATGGTCCTTTTCCACTCTACAGTTCCAGCTCTACTCTACTCGTCTCTACTGGGTTTGGTTCTTTTCCTCTAGCCCGACTACAGACTCACGGTGGGCGTGGATCTTATAACACAGCTGCGCTAAAGTGCTGCGCAGAAGTGCGTGCATGTTCATCTATAACGCCACACAAACATCATTTTGTACTAACATATGTGCCACCGTGGTCTTTAAAGGAAAAAAAAAAAGCTTTAAAAAGATTTCATTAAAGTAATACAGCGGCTCAATGTCGGTCGTCATGACAACGGAGGTAAACAACACAACACAAACCGAGTAGAGACGAGTAGAGTAGGGCTGGAATTGTAAAGTGGAAAAGGGCCATAAAAGTCTCCTCTTGGGCGCCGCGTACCTTGCAGTGGAAGTTCCCGGGCTGACAGAAGAAGCAGTTCTTCTCGTCCGAGCCGTTGGGGCAGCGGTTCTGGTAGTTGCAGCGATCGGATCGAGGGTAACAGGCGCCGTTTCTGGAACAGGGGAACTCGTCCTCCTGACAGGAAGAACAGTTCTGCTCGTCCCGTCCGTTGGGGCAGTGCCAGTACCCGTCACAGCGCTGCTGCTCCGTGTAACAGCCCCAGTTCCCTCCACAGGGAACCTCCCACGGCAGGCAGAACCCGTCCACCTGAGAACAGAACCACACAGGACACTTAGTCAGACCCAAGGGGGGAATAATGACAACAACTGATCAAGATGATGTTACAGACGAGTATTTCTAGATTATTAAACTACAAAAAACAGAATATTTATTTTGGGCATGTTCCCAGTGTTATGGAGGCCCAAAATGGCCAAAATCAAAAATAAATAAATAAAAGTTCAAATAAAAACTACCCCCTTATTTGAAAAACATTTCTTTCTGCATTTCATGCTGACAAAGTCTGCAGCATTAAAAATAAATGTAAGAGCAGGGCACTTTTTCTTAATTGGTTGATATGTAAATCAATGTATATATTTAGTTTTGTATTTGTTTTCACATTTATTTTTCTATTAATTTTTATTTTTGAATCTTTTTTTATGTTTGTATTCATTTTCATTTGTTTTAATGCATTTTTTTTTGTCGTTTTTATTTCCATTTGTGTTAAAAAAATTTTAACTTATTCAGCAGCACGAGAACGTAGGTCGCTGTTGTTGTTATTTTTCAGCAGTGGAGGTTTAATGCGCATGCACAAAGCTGAGTGTGACGTCATATTTTGTTACTGAAAACTCCTGCTTACCGTTTACACTGCAACAGTGGAAATGGTGTTTCAGAAAAACTCCACTCTGGAGGATGTTTTCAAAAGTTTGCGTTTTAGGTTGGCTGAAATGCAACAATACTTTTACGTTTCACCCCACAAACATCTTCAATATTTCTTTTGCAATATTTGAAATTTCACAAGTGCTCGGCATGTTGTTAGATAACAGTTTAATATTTTACATTGTTTATTTGACCGAATAACAACCAAACACAGGTACATCCCGACTGAAACGTTTGTTCTTAATTAAAAATATTTGTCTTTTGTTTGACTTGTCCACATTTAAATCCATTTAAATATTAAATGTGAACCATTGGGAGTTCAAGGAAGACAAATTCCATGATCCAGTTCTCTGTATAATTGTAAACATGGTCTTCTCTGAAGATTGGCTACTAAAGATCTTTAAAAATACACTTTACTAAAAATACATCTGCTCTTTGTTATTAAAATGTCATAAGTATCTGAGTCTTCTTTTTAACATTTTAACTGCCCTGTTGAGCATGTTTGTATGTTTTACTGAAATAATAATGTCATTTTTCAAATTGCATTTACTGTATTTTATGTGTTTTCAGCCCCAGTATTGAAATTAAGTCAGTCAAAATGAAAAAAGCAGTGTTTTCATACAGGAAACGTACTGAAATGAATGATACCAAATATGCTCATGTCAGAACTGACATTATACAAAATCACTCAAAGATAAACGACTGGACTCTGAAGATGGAGGCTGACCTGGTAGGTGACGTTGAAGCCCCGGGCGGCGTTGATCTTGTCGGCGTAGAAGTGAACCCGGAGCTGACCTGACGACGACACCACGGCGACCGGCGCCCTGGAGTCGAAGGCCGTCAGCACCCTGAGTAGACGGCGAGGGTTCTCCTCCAGTCCGTCGTATACCTTCACGTAGTCGCCGTAACCCGTCCCGTCCAGTTTGAAGTCTGTGAACCTCAGGATGACCTGCAGGGGGCGCACAGGAGACTCAGCGTGTTTCACAAACCCTTTAAAGCGTTACAGGTGAGCTCTGCGTACCTTCCTGTGGTCTCCGGTGTCGATCAGCCAGGTGCAGTTACTGCCCGGAGGGTAGAAGTCGGGGTAGTTTGGCGAGCTGAAGGAGCCGTAGAAGTTCCTCAGAAGTTCTCCACAGGTGGGAACGTCACAGTCGATCTCATCGCCCAGGTCCTGAACACAAAGAGGAAACACTGATGAAACACTGATGACCTGAGAGAACACAGCGCTCTGAAAGTCCGCAGGTGATGGTTCGGTACCTGGCAGTCGATGCTGCCGTCGCAGCGCAGGCTGTGGGGCAGGCAGGTGTAGATGCGGGTGTAGCGGGACAGGCAGGGGAACTGGTTCAGGCTGCAGGGCTGGAAGGAGAACGGAGAGTCCACGCAGAGCTCCTCGTCAGAGTTATCGCCGCACTCGTCCATGGAGTTACAGCGCCACCAGTCCGGGATGCACTTCCCGTTAGAGCAGTGGAACTGATCCACGTCACAGCTGGACGCCTCCGGCTTCCCTGAAACCACCACACAGACCAGCAGAGACCATCAGAGACCAGCAGAGACCAGCAGAGACCAGCAGAGACCAGCAGAGACAATCAGAGACCATCAGAGACCATCAGAGACCAGCAGAGACCAGCAGAGACCAGCAGAGACCATCAGAGACAGCAGAGACCAGCAGAGACCAGCAGAGACCAGCAGAGACCATCAGAGACCATCAGAGACCTTATCCTCATTGTTAGAATGACCCTTAAACAACTGAAGGATTTCAGTATCCACACATGACACAGACCAGTTTTTCGTATGTGCATCAAAAGGATGATTTATTTACAGACATAGAAACTCAACAGCAGCACAGGAACCAGGCAGGGCCCTGACCAGTATCCCAGTTAGATGTTTTCTGGCGCCTTAAATACTGGGAGGCTAATTGCCTTCCCTGGGCTGATTCACCTGTGGGTGTTTTTCCCCAAGATCATACTCCCCTCTAAATTTACTAACACCCTGTTTTCCCCATTTCTCCTAAGTATGTTTATTATATACAGTAAACCCCTTCATAAATGCATTTAATAATTATCCCGTACCATTAATTACATTAATTACAAACTGAACCCAAACTCAACTCCCCCTCCAATAATTTCTGAGTTGGTTTGACCGGGAACGTTTATCAGGGCATTCGTTCCCTGCCGGATTCTTTTAACCGGAACACCCTGGAGCAGACACAACATAATTCAGGGGAGTGATCACAAAACCCTTTTAAAATAACACTTCTGCACTCGCACACACTTTCTGACCATTATGCACACACAATACTGCACATTACATTTTTAAACAATCACAAACACCGTAACACGGAGCTCTCTCACCCTCCTCTCTCTTACAGGTAGAGCGATGCTCCGAAGCCCCTCCCTGCTGGACTCACGTCAATTATTGGTTAATTTACGGATTAAATAATTAATAAATACTGCAGTTAAATATGAAATGCGTAAATATGCAATGTGCAAAGTTGGTTAATAAAGTGCAAGTGCTATAAAAGTGCGAAGTGCTATTCCTTTTTTACCCCTGTTACATTTAAAGTGCTTTACTGCTGTGCAATATTCACAAGGCCAAAAGCCATCAGTCAGTGGTAACGAGGCTCTTCGTTACACTCATCAACAGAGGTCGACATTAAGGTGCATTTGCAATTTCACTGACCCCCCCACACTTCAACTACTGACCCAGAAATGTGACTTTTGGTTCGAAAAATAAATGTAAAACAATTTACTTTCAAAATCATGGAAAGAAACACTTGTGATGCAAAAGGAATCCATTAAAAGGCATTTTCTTATTCATGAAGTTCTTCATCTCAAAGGAACTTTGTATTGTGCATCTTTATGTTTTACTCTTAAACCATATCATGCTGAGTGAGAACAAGCAGGTCTGATTTATTTATATATCAGAATAGAGAGCACAAATTCACTCTTATTTACAATCTTAACCGTAGGATTAATTTTATCATGAGTTTTGTTGTGATGTTCCTCTTTAAGGTCACTCTCTGCATATTGCAGGCTTAAGGAATAACAGCATTAATAGGCTGAATATTACACACTGGTTTGGCTCTGAAAAAAATAACATTAACACTTAAACGTTGGCTTTGGAAGGCTGATAACTCTCCTGGATATTATGCAAACAGATGCTCCCCGGTATAAAAATAATTGTGATAAAAATTGAGATTAGATGATATAAAAAATATAGGTATTGTGATTTAATCAAATGTGTGATTTATTGCCCTTTCTCTGATCGTTACCTGTGATGTAAGAGA
The DNA here is from genome assembly GCA_008086565.1 of Thalassoma bifasciatum. Taxonomy (NCBI): domain Eukaryota; kingdom Metazoa; phylum Chordata; class Actinopteri; order Labriformes; family Labridae; genus Thalassoma; species Thalassoma bifasciatum. The sequence continues at coordinate 34,138 of RPOG01003135.1, read as the reverse complement.
GTCTGAAGCCTTTGCCGTTCAGACTGTCGTCAGAGTGGAAGTGGATCCAGACGTGGTCCTGGGTGGAAATGTAGGGTGGAGGCAGGGAGGAGCCGCAGACCCGGAGCCCGTCCAGACTCCTGTAGCTGCTGATGGACATCCAGTCTGAGGAGCAGCGGTGGGAGCCCTGCAGGTCGAAGTCCTGGAAGCTGGAGACCAGGAGAAGAAACATTCAGACGACCTGTAGTGACCTCTGTGGGTTTTTTCATGAGTGGGTCAATGACAAAAAGTGGGTCTAAACACGTATTTCTGAGTGAAGAATTATGTTTTCTAACAGATTTCAGTAGTTGACCAACATTTCAAAGATTTTAGCTTCATTATTTTTTAGTATTTTTAATTTGAGCACCCAAAAATGTCAGGTGGAGCAACCAAATATATGAAAATATATTTATATGTTCCTGTTATTTTTTCTGTGTGAAATTATTGGCAAGTATCTCTCAAGTGTCTGTAGTGACTCATACATTTTCATTTTGTGTGTTTCATTTCTTTTATTTGTGAATAAGATAAATAATTTGATGTTAAAATAACATTTCACATTATTACATTGNCCTGACATGGAAATTGTTCCAGTCACCAATGAAGTGAAAAAAGCTTTTTTATCAGTATTTCAGAGAAATCTACAAACTTTTCCACTTGGTCACAAATGTCATTTGGGCTCCTCTGGCTGATGCAGTTTCCTGTTTCCTGTTTTATTCTCTTCACTTTAAAATAAAAGTCTAATGTTACGGTTGCACCACCCTGACATTTGACAAGGTGAAAATTACGGGACAAAAGTTTTTTACATTTCTCAACAGCTTTAAAATTCTTTTTATTTGCAAAGAATGTTTAATTTAAAAAGGTTGAAGCATAAAATAATGCCACTGTATTTTTAATTTCCATTTACAATAACTGACATTCAATTTTTAGAGTTTAATGACTGTGGATACTTGTCAGGACGGTTGCACCACCTGACATTTTGGGGGTTTGAGGAACCAAAACACAAAAAAACATGTTATATTTTAATAGTTTAAAGATGTGTTCAAATAACACAGGTTTCATAGAATAAAGAAATACATGTGATGAAATACTCAATTCATGATGGAAGGAAATATTGCACTCAGACACAAAAAAAAGGGGACGTCACGTCATTGACCCGAGTATCATTGATTAAAAACATCCTGTGGTGGAGGAGTGAGGGTGTGAGGTCGCTCTGATCAGGTGGTTTTGTTGCGTTGAGCGTCGTCCGTTACCTGATGGTGATGGTGTCTCCTGGTCGCGCTCTGATGTTCCAGCTGCAGTTCAGTCTGGACGGGTACTGGGACGGCCACTCCGGGCTGGTGATGACGCCGCTGGACGCGCGCAGGAGCTCCGCCACATCGCCGCAGGCTGAGGGGAGGAGTCAACGAGTCACAACTACAGTTCTGAACGCGTCATTATCACTTTGGTTATGACATCACAACAGCTGCCTCACCGTTAGAAATCCCAGACACGTAGACGTTATCGTTCCTCTGAGATGCAGCAATGCATCCTGGGAAGAGAGAATGAAAGGTGAAGATTCATACAATAACCACATAGTCCACAAGTAACGAGGCAAATGTGGATAAGTGTGGCACTAAGACATGAAACCAGCCAATCAGAATGAATCTTTGTCATTTATGTTTTTACTAAACAATGTGTTTCATTCGTGGCAAACTCGTGGTTATGCAATTCATTCCTTAGCTCTTAGCACTATTTTTATCTAAGAATTCTTTAAGTCAGGGGCTCCTGAAGTGGGGGTGGCGAGATGATTTCAGTTTAGAGGGAATATCCACAGCTATCCCAGACCACAACTAAGGTACTAACGCTGTTTAGCTCAACATCATTGACTATATATAGAATAAACAGCGTGGCTCCTCCTGTCACCGTTCTACGTTTTTGAAGCCAAGTGGAGCCAAGTAAAAAAGAGAAATAAAAATATTTATTTCTTCTTCTTCAGAAGGTTTAGTCTCCTTTTGGCTCTTTCCTGAAGTTTCTTATATCCCCGATAAAAACTACTCAAGAACGGCAGCTGTTAACTATCGTAAAACGAAACTTATATCACGGTTTTTAACGTCCAATAACTAATGAGAAACTAACTTCTCAGAAAAAAAACACCTGAACACCATGCAGCCAGATGACATCATCATACCACCTTAGAGTAAGGATGAGAGAAACATTTCTATGAGGTGTCATAATTTTTTAAAGTTTTCCCGGCTCATATCTGGAATACATGGGGAGGCGGGGCTTATGACCTATACTGCAGCCAGACACAAGGGGGCGGGGCTTATGACCTATACTGCAGCCAGACACCAGGGGGCGGGGCATCTGCTGGAGGCTTCAGTTTGAGCCGAACGTCGTTACATCCACTCTTTATACAGTCTATGCTCAACATACCTGTGTGAAAAGACTTTCTTGGCCCTGACATTTATTAAAAATAAATATATATCTTGTGTGATAGTGGAGGATGATCTCAGAGTGGCCGTCTCCCAAATTAAACCCAAAATGAACTTGCTGTGCTCCATAGTGCCCATCCATTTCATTGGGTGAGATAAACACTGAAACAACAATGTTCACGTTTACTCAGAGCTACAGTTTATGATTATTACTTAAACTGAATTATTCTTGTTCTAATGTGGAAATGAAAGTATTGAACCAAAATTGAGTTTGCACACGACTGCAACAATGTTCGTTCACAAATTACAGAGAAATAACTTTGACATATTCTGCTTTTAGTTCATATTAAACTGTTACATGTAAAATCATAACATGGTTTTCAGGCTGTTGTTCTTTTTTGTGTTGTCATAATGCTCATGTTTGGATACCCTTATTAGTGCATGTGTCCTACGCACATGTTTTCTTATGCTTCAGTCACCTCTGGGGATAGTGGGGGTCACTAGTCTCTGCCACCTTTGTTTTGGGGGTCATGGACTGAAAAGTTTGGGAACCGCTGCTTTAAGTCATAGGTTCATCGCTCTGTGAGAGACTGCGTGAGCAAACTATGTCATGTTTGTACCAGGTTTAAAACATTTTTTTTGCCTTTTTGCTTGATGTGTTTGTGGGTTCTGGTACTTTCGAAGCTGGCCTCAAGTGGACGCTGGAGGAACTGCAGTTTTTGACGCTTTTACATCGCGTCATATTTGCAGACCGGACTTTGACGCTTTGTGTCATCACTGGACAGGTGTAATCATGTGACGTTTAAAGTCTCAAACAGACGACCAGGTGACCAGACTCACCTGACAGGATGAGCAGGTAGATGACACGTGACGCCGAGCAGCTCTGCCTGTCGTCTGACCGGACGGCCATCGCAGCCACGTCTTCTGTTTGAGCGAGGAAGAGGTTAAAGGTCAAAGAGGTCAGAGGTCACCGACAACACCTGATCAGGAAAATCTGCCTGGAAACACTGAACTAGCTCTGTTAGCTTAGCATCAGCTCTGTTATTTCAGAATGAGATTTTATAGCTTAATTTCAACATTATCTGTAAGCTTAGCATCAGTCCTTTCATTTAAACATGAGATTAAAAACTCATTTTGAATATATTTGTTAGCTTAGCATCAGCTTTTGTATTATAACATGATTTCTTATAGCTTAGTTTCAGCATTATCTGTTAGCTTAGCATCAGTTCTTTCATTTAAAACTAAATTTGAATATATTTGTTAGCTTAGCATCAGCTTTGTTGTTATAGAATGATTTCTTATAGCTTAGTTTCAGCACTATCGGTTAGCCTAGCATCAGTTCTTTCATTTTAACATGAGATTTATAACTCGTTTTGAATATATTTGTTAGCTTAGCATCAGATTTTGTGTTATAGCATGATTTCTTGTCGCTAAGTTCCAGTTTATGTGTTGGCTTAGCATCAGTTCTTTCATTTTAACATGAGATTTATAACTCATTTCGAATATATTACTAGCTTAGCATCAGCTTTTGTGTTATAGCATGATTTCTTGTAGCTTAGTTTCAGTTTATGTGTTAGCTTAGCATCAGTTCTTTCATTTTAACATGATATTTATGACTCATTTCGAATATATATTTGTTAGCTTAGCATCAGCTTTTGTGCTATAGCATTATTGCTTGTAGCTAAGTTTCAGTTTATGTGTTAGCTTAGCATCAGTTCTTTCATTTTAACGTGAGATTTACAACTCATTTTGACTATATTTGTTAGCTTAGCATCAGCTTTTGTGTTATAGCATAATTTCTTATAGCTTAATTTTAGAATTATCCGTTAGCTTAGCATCAGCTCTGTTATTTCACAATGAAATTTCATAGCTTAATTTGATAATATTTGTTAGCTTAGCATCAGCTTTTGTGTTATAGCATAATTTCTTATAACTTAGTTTCAGCATTATTTGTTAGCTTAGCATCAGTTCTTTCACTTAAACATGAGATTTATTACTCATTTTGAATATATTGTTAGCTTAGCATCAGATTTTGTGTTATAGCTTAGTTTCAGCATTATCTGTTAGCTTAGCATCAGTTCTTTCATTTTAACATGAGATTTATAACTCATCTTAAATATATTGTTAGCTTAGCATCAGATTTTGTGTTATAGCATGATTTCTTATAGCTTAGTTTCAGTTTATGTGTTAGCTTAGCATCAGTCACAGTGGTTTGACTTTGATTTTCAGGCTTTTGTTCTGTTGATGCTAACGATGCTAACAGACTGAGCTAACAGACAGAGCTAAGCTATTGGAGGCTGTAAAATCGCTGTTTTTTCTGCTTCATAAACCACAAAGTGACATTTCTCAGGTGTGTGAACTTACCTGAGAAAACCCGGGATATAAACACAGCGAACAGGTGAAGCTAACCCGTTAGCATTGAGCTGCTAACAATAAACTAACGACGTTAGCACCGGACAGTTAGCACGATCATGCTAAGAGGCTACAGCTAACCCGACTTTCTTCACCCCCCCCCTGAGTTTAACCCGGGTCAAACTGGACCAACCCGGGTCAGACTGAGCTGGGCCGCTCGGAACATCACGGAGATTAGCATCGTTCCGACATCTTTCACTGTGTGTGTGTGTGTGTGTGTGTGTGTGTGTGTTAGCCGTTAGCTTCAGTGACGAGAACAACAACAGTCTGCAGCCGTGTGTGCGCGCGCGCGTATGTGCGTGTGCGCGTGCGTGTTTGCGTCAGAGCTCAGCCTCCCCACGTCACAGTTTAATCTCCTGTGGTTAAAAAAGGATCCCAGGGTCATTTTTACTTCATTATTAAAGGACATGATGTTATTTTATTACTTATAAATACTTTTACTTATTTATTATTTATTATTGGTTCAGATAAATGATTTTTTTCAAAGATATCAAACCTTTAAAGAGCGTCATTTTCCTAAATGATCAGTGTTTTTACCAGCTACATAAGAACGATAATAAAATCTTTAAAAATATCTTAGTTTGTATAAAATCTGAAAAAATATTTTCACCTGTAGGCCGCCATTGTTGTTTACGCAGTAATAACATCTGGGTAGTGACATCATATGGTTGCACCTAAAACAGGAGCTAAAGGGTAAAACAAGAACTAAAGACTATAAGGCTACGACACAATTTAAAGACTTAAACACAACTTGAAGGCTCAAAGAAGAAATAAAAGACTAAAACAGGAGCAAAAGGCTTTAACAGGCTCTGCTTGGTGAGGTTGGAGTTGGTAGATGAGCACTGGTAGGACACAACCAGGATTCACTAACGTTACTGACACGTCTCAGAGCACCGAGCTGTGAGGAGCGAAGCTAAATGTAGCTGGTGCTAAACTACGCTACAAACTCACAAAGTTTGACTGTTGTCATGTTTCAAACAAAAGCATAACTGTTGATAATTACATGACCTCGTTGTGTTGTAACCAACAAAGAAATAAAGAAAGGTCATTTTCCTAAATGATCAGTGTTTTTACCAGCTACATAAGAACCATAATAAAATCTCTCAAAATATCTTAGTTTGTATAAAATTTGAACAAATATTTTCACCTGTAGGCCGCCATTGTTGTTTACGCCACAATAACGTCTGGGTAGTGAGGTCATATGGTTGCACCGGGCTGGATCTCATACAGGATCATATAAGTCCTGGAGCGGACTTCAGTGGTTTCCAGAGGAAGTTTTGTGGGTTTGTGTTGGAAAATAGTCGGCACAGCATTTGGCTTTAGTCTCCGTTTATAATGACCCACACCTGTCAGCTCTTTCATCAGCATGGGCCGGCTAAATGCAGCAAATGCTTCTGGGGAGAAGTGGCCAGAACATAGCCGCGGCTCCATGGGAAGTTGTTTACGCCCACAAGCCATTTCCCACAACTTCCTTCTTTTCTTGTCTTTTGTGAAGCTGTGCAGACTAACATCAGTCTCCTTGTTTCCTTTGGACTGAAAAGTGCACCCAAAAGCAGCCACATGTGGCATTATTATGTTTTTTTCCCTCCTCAAACCTCGTGACTTACGGCGACTAGTAGTGAGGAAACGGCCAAATCCAGATGCTCGGCACCAAGCAACCAATCTACGTCATCAACCCAGAATGCATTGCTGCAGTAAAACAATGGCTGGAAGGATAGAAACTGTGTTTTAAACTGTATTTTTTTTAAAGAAAAACCAATTCATTATGTCTTTAAACCACAAATTCTAGTTTGAGACAAACATTTAAGCATATTCCTGCCTGTTAGTCCTTACAGTCGGGGTTCACTTAAAAAAAAAGTCTCATGTCTAGATACTTACCTGATTATACTCCCCCATTCAAAACATGAGGCTGTCAGCATTTAAATAGGTTAACTCTAAATGATCATTTATATTTAAACATGAGCTAAAGGCTAAAACAGGGGCTTAAGGCTTAGACATTAAAAATACATTATTTGTTGTCTTGAATTAAGAAAAGTAGAGTAAATTTTTACATCAATAAGTGAAAACACAGGGAGACATTCTGCTGCATGAAATTTGTTTTAGAAAAAAGTCCAAATTTGATTTTTGAATATCAGATTTACAGCTCAAATCAACAAGGACAACAACATAAACACAAAGAAAAACAACAGGAACATAAAACAACGATCAGTCCTTAAATAAACAGTTACTCTAAGCTCAGTTTGTCTCTGAGCCCAAAGTCACTTTAATAAAGTGTTCGTCTCAGGTGTCTCTGAACATCTCAGGAGGCCAGAGGTCGTCTTTATACCCCAGGTGAGTCTCTACGACCTGCCTCCTCCTGCTGCTGCTGCTGACGTAGATGTGGACAGGTGTGTGTGCAGAAACTGGTCCAGACTGTAGACGGTGCCCCAGCCCACCTGAGGGTCCATACTGATGAAGTCATCCAGGTTCATCTGACTCTCTGAGGAGGAAACAGCACCGTCACTACCTGGTCAAACAAACACACCTGTCCATATCATACAGGTGATGACACTTTACAGAGGGGTCAATGACAAAAGGAGGGTCTAAAAACGTATTTTTAAAAGTTCTTTGAAAATGGATAAAAACATATTTCTGAGAGAAGAATTATGTTTTCTAACAGATTTCAGTAGTTGACCAACATTTCAAAGTTTTTCGGTTCATTATTTTTTAGTATTTTTAATTTGAGCACCCAAAAATGTCAGGTGGTGCAACCAAATATATGAAAATATATTTATATGTTCCTGTTATTTTTTCTGTGTGAAATTATTGGCAAGTATCTCTCAAGTGTCTGTAGTGACTCATACATTTTCATTTTGTGTGTTTCATTTCTTTTATTTGTGAATAAGATAAATAATTTGATGTTAAAATAACATTTCACATTATTACATTG
>RPOG01003135.1:0-17302 GCA_008086565.1 Thalassoma bifasciatum | reverse complement strand
GGGCTGTATTTTGTCTTCATTCAGTCTGGTTCTGTGCCGTCAGGTTTAAATGTCATTAAAAACCCGTCGCTGACTTATTCCTTTGCCTCTTGTAAGTGATTTGTTCAGAGTCAGAAGCTGCAGAGACGACATTCTCTGACCAATGAGTGACCGGCAGTCCGTCCACGTCACCTTTTAGTATCAGCTTTACTCTCTTAGAACCAGGGTAGAGTAGGTACTAAAAACTGGCGTCTGACGCGTAGTACCGCGCTAATGGAAACGCAACACAAACCGGGTAGAGGAGAGTAGAGTAGAGCTGAGACGAGTCAGTGGAAAAGGGCCAAGAGAGAGATAATCAGAGAGAGAGAGATGGGTCCTTACAGGGCGACGGCCAGCAGACAGACTGATGGGTTCGGATTCCAGGCGACGCATTTTACGGCTCCGCCCACTTTCACCGTCTTCAGGCAGCGAGAAGAACAAACCTCCCAGAACCTCACGGATCCATCGTCACTTCCTGTTTGAATACGAACAGATCACAGTTAAAACAGAGCACAGGTAAAGAGAGAGAGGTGCACAGGTGAGAAGAGAGTGTTACCTGACGCCAGCCACTGTCCTGATGGAGAAACACTGATGGAGCGAACCAGACCAGTGTGACCACGATAAACCTGGAAACACAGAAACAGAATTAATTAAAGAGGAAAAACCTGTTATTAGAATAAATCAATTCACTTTTAGAAAGATCTGCCAGGATTTTCTGTTTGGTGTTGATCACAGCGCCCCCTGTGGCCAGAATCGGTAGTGTTTTCCAGAGATAAAAACTCAGTTTCCCATGAGCACCCACTGCTGTATCCAGGACTCTGAACTTTCAATTACACCCATAAAAACTCGTTCCTCCGTTGGTTAATGTGCACTTTTTTTTACAGAGAACAAATTTATTTATAACAACAAACTCCTGTAACTTCAACTAAAATTTTAAGGAATTATTTATATTTTTGCAAAAGGGAAACAAGCATGTTTTTCTTTTTATTTAACGCATGTGGTGAGGCATCATCATGATCATTTTTTGCAACTTTACACCTATTTCAGTGAGAAAATAAAGTTACACAATATCGCTTTTAATTAAAAACCAGTCAAATTTGGGATAATGAGTCAAAAGTTTGAGGTTCAAAATTGAAATTGTGAGTTTGCAAAGTCAAAATTTTGAGATAAATTCATTCTTATCAGAGAAAAGTTTAAATTTTGAGATTAAAAGTCTAAATTATGAGATAAGAAAATTGAAAGTATGGGATAAGAAACCATAATTTTGACTTTATCAGGGCAAAAGAAAAAGAGAAATGTGCTCCTGTTCAGTATTTGTGTTTAAATAAATGTTTTGGTTATGAAGCTACTTTGTCGTTTTTGAGGATATTTGGATATTTTTGCATGGTAGGGACTTTTACTTTTTGGGTTTTTTAGAATATGTTCATCTTATTTCATTAAGTTTCTGGTTTCATGTGACACTTACAAAGATGTTCGTCTTCTCTTTAACTAAACTTTTCTCATTTGAACACTTTTCCAACTTTATAAACTCAGCTTGTATTTTTGCTTAGTGTGTGTGTGTGTTTAGATGTGTGTGTGTGTGTGTGTTTACCAGAGACTGTGTTGTGGGAAACGGCTGCAGGTCTTTGGGTTTGGGCAGTTTTGGAATCAGATCTTCAGGGTTGACGTTGACCTGCAGGAAAACAAACGGATGTGATTGGGTGAGAAAGAGTCGGTGCTGCTCTCTGATTGGCTGAAGGTGTTCAGAGTGACAGGTACCCTCATCTTCCTCTGGCGCGGGCACAGGTAAAGGTCGAGGCAGCGCTCGAAGCGTTCGTGGATGAAACGAGGAAACGCGGGAACCAGGCGAAGACTGGAGAAGGAGCGAGGGACGAACGGGAGCTTCCTGTCCGAGGGATCCTGCTGCTCCCACAGCGCCTTCTACAGGTGAGAGAGGGACATACAGGTGAGAGACAGACAGGTGAGAGACAGACAGGTGAGAGACAGAGGCTACACACTACATTTGAAAGTTAGTCTGTAGTCTGACTGTTTTATGGTATCCGTTTTGTAGCTTTCCTCTCTGAATTTCTGTTTCTGAAAGTGAGGCGGGTGGATTTTTTCTAATATTTAACTTTATCATAAATGGGTCAATGACGTGACGTCCCCTTTTTTGTGTCCGAGTGCAATATTTCCTTCCATCATGAATTGAGTATTTCATCACATGTATTTCTTTATTCTATGAAACCTGTGTTATTTGAACACATCTTTAAACTATTCAAATATAACATGTTTTTTTGTGTTTTGGTTCCTCAAACCCCCAAAATGTCAGGTGGTGCAACCGTCCTGACAAGTATCCACAGTAATTAAACTCTAAAAATTGAATGTCAGTTATTGTAAATGGAAATTAAAAATACAGTGGCATTATTTTATGCTTGAACCTTTTTAAATAAAACATTCTTTGCAAATAAAAAGAATTTTAAAGCTGTTGAGAAATGTAAAAAACTTTTGTCCCGTAATTTTCACCTTGTCAAATGTCAGGGTGGTGCAACCGTAACATTAGACTTTTATTTTAAAGTGAAGAGAATAAAACAGGAAACAGGAAACTGCATCAGCCAGAGGAGCCCAAATGACATTTGTGACCAAGTGGAAAAGTTTGTAGATTTCTCTGAAATACTGATAAAAAAGGTTTTTTCACTTCATTGGTGACTGGAACAATTTCCATGTCAGGTGGNATGGAAATTAAAAATACAGTGGCATTATTTTATGCTTGAACCTTTTTAAATAAAACATTCTTTGCAAATAAAAAGAATTTTAAAGCTGTTGAGAAATGTAAAAAACTTTTGTCCCGTAATTTTCACCTTGTCAAATGTCAGGGTGGTGCAACCGTAACATTAGACTTTTATTTTAAAGTGAAGAGAATAAAACAGGAAACAGGAAACTGCATCAGCCAGAGGAGCCCAAATGACATTTGTGACCAAGTGGAAAAGTTTGTAGATTTCTCTGAAATACTGATAAAAAAGGTTTTTTCACTTCATTGGTGACTGGAACAATTTCCATGTCAGGTGGAACAACCAATGTAATAATGTGAAATGTTATTTTAACATCAAATTATTTATCTTATTCACAAATAAAAGAAATGAAACACACAAAATGAAAATGTATGAGTCACTACAGACACTTGAGAGATACTTGCCAATAATTTCACACAGAAAAAATAACAGGAACATATAAATATATTTTCATATATTTGGTTGCTCCACCTGACATTTTTGGGTGCTCAAATTAAAAATACTAAAAAATTATGAACCTAAAAACTTTGAAATGTTGGTCAACGACTGAAATCTGTTAGAAAACATAATTCTTCACTCAGAAATATGTTTTTATCCATTTTCAAAGAACTTTTTAAAAATATGTTTTTAGACCCTCTTTTTGTCATTGACCCTTCTACAAACTGAGTTTCTGATAAATCATTAGAAACTGTTGGTGCAGCGGGAGGTTTGGAAGTTATGAAGTTGAGTAAATGAGAGAGAGAGAGAGCGGTTGTGTCTCACCTCCTCGTCCGTGAACAGGTACTCTGGTGGGGGGTTGTAGGACTCCTGGTGACCCGGTAAGGCGATCTTGGGGGCGGGCAGGTGCATCTTGAGCCTGGAGAGGTCGGAGGTGTCCTCGGTGGACCACAGGTCGTAGAAACGCCCGGCGCTGTCGTCTTTGCGGGCCTCTCGCCGCGGTTTGATCCAGCCCATCTTGATGGCGTGGACGAGTTTGGAGACTTTCTCTTTCTCCAGCAGCGACGGGATGAAGCTGCGTTTGTCGGCGGGTCGGTTGGTGACGGGGTGGATCATCACGTCCTGAGTGAAGAACTCCACCTGAGGCTGCGGGAGACGGAAACAGCTGTGAGACGCCGCCATGGAGGAAAGGGGGCGGGGCTTAGGCGTTGACCTGCGCTCACCTGGTACTCGTTGAAGTTGACGTCTCCGAACTGTCCTTTCTGCAGACGCTTCACCAGCTCCACCTGGTCGTCCGTCAGGACCACGTCACTTCCTGTCTGCTTGTCGTGGATCGTTCTCCTGCAGGAAACGGGAGCAGAACCGTTAGCTTAGCATCATTAGCCTAGCGCCTTTGGTGTTAGCGCCGCGCTAACAGACTCACCAATAATCCGGGTTCTCCATTTTGTCCAGGAAGTCGTCCAGTTCGTCCTTGTTTCTGATTGGTTTGAAGATCTTCTTCCCGTCGAGGTCGTAGCCGATGTGAGGGAAATCTTTGTACCACTCCATGGGAATGTTCCCCACCGTGTTCCTGATGTCCTACACACACACACACACACACACACACACACACGTTCACCACTTCGTCAACAACTGCGTGAGCAAACAGTCCAACAGTTTAAGAACAATGTTTCTCAACTTTGTCCAACTGCAGGAATTGATGGATTTCATCATCTACAGACCATAATATCATCAAAAGATTCAGAGAATCTGGAGAAATCTCTGCACGTAAGCAGCAAGGCCCAAAACCAACATTGAATGGCCGTGACCTTTGACCCCTCAGGCGGCGCTGCATTAAAAACCCACATCATTGTGTAAAGGATATTAGCACGTGGGCTCAGGAACACTTCAGAAAACCATTGTCAGTTAACACAGTTCATCACTACATCTACAAGTGACAGTTCAAACTCTACCATGCAAAGACAAAGTCACACATCAACAACACCCACAAACGCTGCAGAACTCTTTTTGGAAATCATGGACGTGGTGTCCTCAGGGCCAAAGAGGAAAAGGACAATCCGGATTGTTCTCAGGGCAAAGTTCAGGATCCTGGTTTTGGTTTTTACAGATTTTGTCTTTGTTTCTGTGTTTTGGTTCTTGTTCATTGTTTTTCCTGTTTGATGTTTTTGGGTTTGTTTTCTTGTTTTCCTTGTGTTTCATGTTGAACTTGTTCCTTGTTTTCCTCTTGTTTGAGTTCTCCTGTTGTTCCTGAGTTTGATTGCCCCTCATGTGTTTCACCTATGTCTGATTCGTTCTCTGTCTATTTAACCTCTGTCCTCGGTTCAGTCTGTTTGTTCATTATAATAGTGAGTGTTTCAAGTTTCCTTTGAGGAAGAGTTTATTGTGGGTTTTGGATTTTTTCTAAAGGAGTTTTTGTGATTTTGAGTTGTGGAATAAAGCACCTTGGTTTAAAAAATCTGCATTTGCGTCCACACCTGCCATCCAAGACACTTTGTCTTTTTCAGGGACGTCCCTGATTATTTCAGCAAGACAATGAAACCAAGACACATTCTGCTCCTGTTACAACAGCGTGGCTCCGTAGTAGAAGAGTGCAGCTACTAGACTGACCTGCCTGCAGTCCAGAGGTTGTTCATCAACAAGAATGTAAAATGCATGAAATTGGTTTTGTGGTTGGCCCTGATTGGTCCTTACACCATAACCACTGCACATCTTACTTCAGCCTGTTGACACTGTGGCAAAAACGTATAAAAGTAGACAATAAGACTCAAAGCAGATAAGAACAGAGAGGGATGTTGAAACCATTAAGCAAACTCTGGTCTGGTCTCTTGTCTTTTTCAGGGACGTCCCTGATTATTTCAGCAAGACAATGAAACCAAGACACATTCTGCTCCTGTTACAACAGCGTGGCTCCGTAGTAGAAGAGTGCAGCTGCTAGACTGACCTGAATTCCAACACCAAAGCTTCAACAATCAGCGTCCTCAGTTCACAAACACTTATTTTAAACAGCAACAGCAACAGGAAAAAAAAGACCTTGAGGAACATTTTCTCACCTCCTCGTCTGAAGAGTCGTGTTCATACTCGTTTCCTTTCCTTTCTTCCTCTCCTCCTTCCTCTTCATCGTTCTCCTGCAGACGAACAGAAAGTTATGAGGCTCTGAAACAGGAAGTTCCTCAACCGGCCAATCAGCTGTCAGATAAACGAGGGTGACCATATTCTGTTTCTCTGAAAAGAGGAGGTTTAGGAGTTTTCCGTGGGTCAGGGGTCTTTCTGTGCTTCTAACTCAGTTAAACAAATATTCTGAATTCCCCAGAAAAGAACACTTTACCTGGATATACTGAGAAATAGCCCAAAACAGCTCTGTAGGAACACAAGTATTCAGATGTTTAACAAAATAAGAAATAATCACCTCTCTGTAGTCTGACACTTACACCTTAGTTAGGAAAAGTGAGGTAGAGAACCATTCTTCAAGATAACCTCCCAATTATCAGTTAGGTAAAAATAGAAATAATGCCTCAAAATATTGAACAAAAAGAAAAAAGAGAGGTAGCCTATTCTTCAATGTTTTGTTGTGATGATATGGGCTTGCAGATCGTTGGAACCATTATTAGCCACAGAGACATAAGTTCCAGTTTTGCAGACTGTACATTCTGACTCCCATTTGTCACGACCCGGACGAAAACAGGGGAACTTTTTTCACATTTCATCAGTGAAATGACATTTGTGTTTCTGCATTTTCTTTCTGTTGGAGTGTTCTCTGGCAGTGTGTCTACCTGCCTGTCAGCCTGAGTGAGTGAGTGAGTGTGGAGCCTCTGTACTGATTTGTGAATGAATTAATACATGTTCCGGGGTTCGGCTCAAACTCCACCTCTCAGAGCGTGTTTCTAAAGGAACCACTCAACGTGAATGATAAATACACTGGTCTGTGACGATCAAAAACCAGGACATTTGAAGGATTTTATAAACTTGGACAGGCCGGACAGGCTCTTAAAAGAGGACGTATGGTCACCCTAGATAAACACAAATCAAACCTGCTGAGGCTGCTGCAGCTTTTCCTCCACATCTTCATCATCATCATCTTCCTCACTGTCGCTCCCAGAATCCTCCAGTCCTGAGTAAACGCTGTCCTCACTGTCAGACAGATCTTCATCTCCATCCTCTTCTTCTTCTTCTTCCTCAGCAGCTTTTTCTTTAAAGATAAACACCTGAAGAAGAAAAAAACAGCTTTAACCAAACAGCTCCAGAAAAGGGGCAAACACAGGAACAAGTGTGTGTGTGTGTGTGTGTGTGTGTGTGTGTGTGTGTGAGAGAGAAACAGTGTCCATGTGAAAATTTAAACCACCTAACACACTCTGACTTAGCTGTGATGCTAACAGCTGACAGTCTCCAGGTGTGTGTGTGTGTGTGTGTGTGTGTGTGTGTCTCACCTCCTCCTCGTTCTCCTTCTCCTCCTCTTTATTTCTTCTTTTCTTTCCTTTCTCTTTAATTCTCTCCATTTCTTCTCCCCGCGTGCTGTTCTCCTCCATCTCAAACCACGTGAGTCTCAGCGCGGTCAAAGGTCACACAGCTCATGCTTGAGATTTCCGCGCATGCGCCACCGTGTGGTCGTGGTCTCCATAGATAAAAACCACAAAATATCATAGACATTATATAGAGATAGGTTATAATGTATATATAATAATAATTATATAATCTATGTGTTATATTATTATTATATGTATTATACTATGTATTATATTATTATCATATTATTACATTATAATCTATGTTATAATCTCTATATGACAAAATATGCAAACAAGCCTTCACATTTATATTTTTGGTGGTTTTTGTGATTTTTACATCACAAAATTACCACTGAAATTATAAGTATAAAACTGTCTAAACTTCTGGACTATGGAAAATTAAAACTTGCTGGAGTTGGGATGTTTTTTGGCTGATAATCAGTCAAATTTCTGCGATAAAACGTTGAAAATATGAGTTGAGAAGACAAAATTAATAGATTAAAATCTTAAAAATTTAAGATAAAAAAGTTGAATTTATGAAAAAGTCAAAATTATAAAATAAGTAAAATATATGAGAAAAACAAACTGAATTAAGAGGAAAAAAAAGTCAACATTATGATATGAAAATTCAAAATAATAAGGAAAAAGTCAGAAGTAAGTGATTAAAAGTCAAAAATAGCCAGTATAGTAAGATAAAAAGTCGAAATTTTGTAGTTTTAAATCAAAGATCTGAGATAATCAGTTAAAATTCTGAGAAACGTCAAATTTCTGAGACTACAAGTCAAAATTATGCGATAAAGAGTCAGAAATCTGAGATAATAAGTAAATATTCAGATATTTACTTGCTACAACACATCTACAACTACAACACATCCGAGCCTGTCCAAACCCATCCACATTCAAAACCCTCCTCAAAACGCATCTTTTTAAAAGTGTTTTTAATGTCTAACTGCTTTTAAATGTATCCCATGGTTTTGTTTTGTTGTGTTTTCATTGTTATAGGTTATTAGTTTTGTTATCATTACTGTGTTGTTTTATTTGATGTTTTTAATGTCTGTGAAGCGTCTTTGAGTATCTAGAAAAGCGCTCTATAAATAAAATTTATTATTATTATTATATAAGCCAAAACCTTAGATGAAAAGTCTAATTTCTAAGATCAAAAGTCATATATCTTTATTCTGTCCTTGATAATATAATTCTAATTCTGCCTTCAACATATAATTCTGAGTTTGCGAGGTAAAATTCAGACTTGTTTTTAAATTTCCGTAAAAATCTGACTTTAATCTCAGATTTCTGACCTTTATAAAATAACTCTGAGCTTCTGAGAAAAAAAGATCAGACTTTTATGTTAAGAATACTGATATTTTTTTCTCGAAATAATAAAAATAATTTAAAAAAATACCCAGGCCCTAATTTCGGTCCATTTTTTCAGTGGTCTCGGCCTTTTTTCTGTAGAAACGGTATTAAAATGTAATATGTGAAATTATAATGTGTATTTTCTTTCCGAGTACAACGCAAACAGGAAGTTGTCATGGTGACGTTTCCGGTTGGGTTCCGCTGTGGTGTGACGTCACCAGGATGGACGCTGAGCTTCTTACGCAGTAGTTTTGTGTTTGGGAGTTTTTCTGTCCGGAGTTTGATTTAAACGTGTTTTCACTCAAACACCTGGAGGTTTTTCTGGTCCCGCAGAGTCCGGGACATGACCTGAGCCCCCGCGGATCCGGTTCGGACCTGAGTCAGCCCGGTTCTGTTGGAGGAGGCTAACCGTTAGCCGCGTTAGCTCCCGTTAGCTGCGGAGTTTAATCCGGAGCGTTTGATTCTGTCATGGAGCATCCCGGAGGAGGGCTGCTGCTGGGCGGGGGCAACGTCCCAGCCTTCCTCACCAAGCTCTGGACCCTGGTGGAGGATCCGGACACGGACCCGCTGATCTGCTGGAGCCCGGTAACTGTTAACCCGGGTCACTTTAGCTGGTTCAGATTAACTGGGGTTAGTTAAACTGGGGTTAAAATAAACTGGGGTTAGATAAACTGGGGTTAGTTAAGCTGGGTTAGTTAAACTGGGGTTAGATAAACTGTGGTTAGATAAACTGGGGTTAGTTAAACTGTGGTTAGTTAAACTGGGGTTAGATGAACTGGGGTTAGATAAACTGTGGTTAGATAAACTGGGGTTAGTTAAACTGGGTTAGTTAAACTGGGGTTGGATAAACTGGGTTAGTTAAACTGTGGTTAGATAAACTGTGGTTAGATAAACTGGTGTTAGATAAACTGGGGTTAGTTAAACTGGGTTAGTTAAACTGGGGTTAGATAAACTGGGTTAGTTAAACTGTGGTTTTAGATAAACTGGGGTTAGTCACACTGGGGTTAGATAAACTTGGGTAAGTTAAACTGGGGTTAGATAAACTGGGGTTAGTTAAACTTGGGTTAGATAAACTGGGGTCTTAGATAAACTGGGGTTAGTTACACTGGGGTTAGTTAAACTGGGGTTAGTTAAACTGGGGTTAGATAAACTGGGGTTAGTTAAACTGGGTTAGTTAAACTGGGGTTAGATAAACTGGGGTTAGTTAAACTGGGGTTAGTTAAACTGGGGTTTTAGATAAACTGTGGTTTTAGATAAACTGTGGTTTTAGAGCCCGGTAACTGTCAACCCGGGTCACTTTAGCTGGTTCAGATAAACTGGGGTTAGTTAAACTGGGGTGAGATAAACTGGGGTTAAAATAAACTGGGGTTAGATAAACTGGGGTTAAAATAAAATTGGGTAAGATTAACTGTGGTTTTAGATAATCTGGGGTTAGATAAACTTGGGTTAGATAAACTGGGGTTAGTTAAACTGGGGTAAGTTAAACTGGGGTTTTAGATAAACTGGGGTTAGTTAAACTGGGGTAAGTTAAACTGGGGTTTTAGATAAACTGGGGTTAGATAAACTGGGGTTGGTTAAAGTGGGGTTAGATAAACTGGGTTAGTTAAACTGGGGTTTTAGATAAACTGTGGTTTTAGAGCCCGGTAACTGTCAACCCGGGTCACTTTAGCTGGTTCTGATAAACTGGGTTAGTTAAACTGGGTTAGTTAAACTGGGGTTAGATAAACTGGGGTTAGTTAAACTGGGGTTAGTTAAACTGGGGTTTTAGATAAACTGTAGTTTTAGATAAACTGTGGTTTTAGAGCCCGGTAACTGTCAACCCGGGTCACTTTAGCTGGTTCTGATAAACTGGGGTTAGTTAAACTGGGGTTAAAATAAACTGGGGTGAGATAAACTGGGGTTTTACATAAACTGTGTCAGATAAACTGGGTTTTAGATTAACTGGGGTTAGTTAAACTGGGTTTGATTAAGTAAAACTAGGTTTAGATAAACTGGGGTTTTAGATAAACTGGGGTTAGTTAAATGAGGGTTAGATAATGATAGAGTTTTGATTAAGTTCATTACAGATCAGCGTAAACATTGGTGTTGGGGGGGTATTGGATAGAAGGATGCTGTATAAATATATAAATACATAAATACATAGATAAGACAATGCATGGATGTACGTGCAAAAGTATGTGCAAAAATGCAATTTTTTTGATTGTGTGAACCGTTTAGGATTAAAAGACGTTCAAATGCAAATGTGTCTGCACCAACACATCCAGACTTTAGGGGTTAAGAGATTTTTAGACGATTAAAAAAACCTTAAAGACACAGGTCGACTAAAATAGGAGTGATGTGGTCTCTCTCTTTGGTTCTAGTTATAAGTTTTGCAGTAGAGTTTTTATAAGCTTCAGTTTTTTGATGAACTTTTTTAAAAGACCAGTGAAAAGTGCATGACAGTTTCGAACCTGCTCGGAATAAAAACATGGAGTAAAATCTTGTTTCCTTAAAAAAGGTCGTAGAGAAAACGGTTTACAGGGTCATCACCTGTTTCATGAAAGTGTGTGTGTGTGTGTGTTTCAGAGTGGAACCAGTTTCCATGTCTTCGATCAAGGCCGGTTCTCTAAAGAAGTTCTTCCTAAGTTCTTCAAACACAACAACATGGCCAGTTTCATCAGACAGCTCAACATGTGTAAGTGTGCGCTTCACTCTGTGTGAAGTGTTTACTTTGTGTAGAAAGCAGTTTTCTAAGAAGTTCATTCACAAACACACACACAGGATTATCCTACTCCACTGATGAGAAAATATGCTCTGCAAGAAAACAAGGAAAAGAGGGAAGTTATGTTCAAAATTCTGAATGACATTTATCCCTTTAACTGTTTTCTACACATGAAGTTTAATTTTGAAAACGTGGATTTTTGTGAAAGAGACATAGAAACTGTAAAGCATCTTTTCTTTCAGTGTAAAATTATTGATGATTTTTGACTTGCAGTTCAACAGTGACTCAGCTCTAAGGAGATTATTTTGCAACTTTTAACAATGATGAGGATAGAAAAAAAAAGGTAGAGTGTCTGGTGAAGAACTTGTTTAAAAACTATTTCATTCACAGATGCAAATGTTTAAAGACCAAACCTCATGTTAAAAGATGGAAAATTAACTGAAACAGTTTGGAAAGTCACTCCATTGCTTTCAATAAATTAATGTGTGTGTGTGTGTGTGTGTGTGTGTGTGTGTGTGTGTGTGTGTGTGTGTGTGTGTGTGTGTGTGTGTGTCTTAGATGGGTTTCGTAAGGTGGTCCACATCGAACAGGGCGGTTTGGTGAAACCTGAAAGAGACGACACCGAGTTCCAGCATCCGTTCTTCATGAGAGGACAAGAACATCTGCTGGAGAACATCAAGCGCAAAGTCACCACAGTACGTCACACCTGTATACACCTTTATATTCATGTTAATATACCTGAGTACACCTTTACACTCATGTTAATATACCTGTGTACATCTTTGAATTCATGTTAATATACCTACACACCTTTAAATTCATATTAATATACCTGTGTACACCTTTAAATTCATTTTACTATACTTGTGTACACCTTTACACTCATGTTAATATACCTGTGTACACCTTTGCACTCATGTTAATATACCTGTGTACACCTTTACACTCATGTTAATATACCTGTGTACACCTTTACACTCATGTTAATATACCTGTATACACCTTTATATTCATGTTAATATACCTGTGTACATCTTTGAATTCATGTTAATATACCTACACACCTTTAAATTCATATTAATATACCTGTGTACACCTTTGCACTCATGTTAATATACCTGTGTACACCTTTACACTCATGTTAATATACCTGTGTACACC
Organism: Thalassoma bifasciatum; assembly: GCA_008086565.1. Taxonomy (NCBI): domain Eukaryota; kingdom Metazoa; phylum Chordata; class Actinopteri; order Labriformes; family Labridae; genus Thalassoma; species Thalassoma bifasciatum. Next base: position 4,859 of record RPOG01003135.1, on the reverse strand, counting down.
TTTAAATTTATATTAATATACCCATGTACACCTTAACACTCATGTCAATATACCTGTGTACACCCTTAAATTCGTGTAAATATACCTGTGTACACTTTTACACTCATGTTAATATACCTGCACACCTTTAAATTCCTGTTAATCTACCAGTGTACACCTTTACACTCATATTAATATACCTGTGTACACCTTTACACTCATGTTAATATACCTGCACACCTTTAAATTCCTGTTAATCTACCAGTGTACATCTTTAAATTAATGTTAATATACCTGTGTACACCTTTGCACTCATGTTAATACACCTGTGTACACCTTTGCACTCATGTTAATGTACCTGTTGAACCTTTACACTCATGTTAATACACCTAAACAACTTTAAATTCATATTAATATACCTGTGTACACCTTTAAATTTGTGTTAATATACCTACACACCTTTAAATTCATATTAATATACCTGTGTACACCTTTACACTCATGTTAATACACCTGTGTACACCTTTACACTCATGTTAATATACCTGTGTACATCTTTAAATTAATGTTAATATACCTACACACCTTTAAATTCATATTAATATACCTGTGTACACCTTTACACTCATGTTAATATACCTGTGTACACCTTTGCACTCATGTTAATATACCTGTGTACACCTTTACACTCATGTTAATATACCTGTGTACACCTTTAAATTTATATTAATATACCCATGTACACCTTAACACTCATGTTAATATACCTGTGTACACCCTTAAATTTGTGTAAATATACCTGTGTACACTTTTACACTCATGTTAATATACCTGCACACCTTTAAATTCCTGTTAATCTACCAGTGTACACCTTTACACTCATATTAATATACCTGTGTACACCTATACACTTATGTTAATATACCTGCACACCTTTAAATTCCTGTTAATCTACCAGTGTACACCTTTAAATTAATGTTAATATACCTGTGTACACCTTTGCACTCATGTTAATACACCTGTGTACACCTTTGCACTCATGTTAATATACCTGTTGAACCTTTACACTCATATTAATATACCTGTGTACACCTTTAAATTCGTGTTAATATACCTGTGTACACCTTAACACTCATGTAAATATACCTGTGTACACCTTTGCACTCATGTTAATACACCTGTGTACACCTTAACACTCGTGTTAATATACCTGTGTACACCTTTGCACTCATGTTAATACACCTGTGTACACCTTTGCACTCATGGTAATATACCTGTGCACACCCTTAAATTCATATTGATATACCTTTGTACACCTTTAAATACATATTAATATACCTGTGTACACCTTTACACTCATGTTAATATACCTGTGTACACCTTTACGATCATGTTAATATACCTGTGAACACCTTTACACTCATGTCAATATACCTGTGAACACCTCTACACTCATGTTTATATACCTGTGTACACCTTTACACTCATGTTAATATACCTGTGTACACCTTTACACTCATATTAATATACCTGTGTACACCTTTTACACTCACGTTAATAGTTAAACTACCTGTACACTCACCTGTACACTCACCTGTACCCTCACCTGTACACTCACCTGTACCCTCACCTGTACACTCACCTGTACACTCACCTGTACACTCACCTGTACACTCACCTGTACACTCACCTGTACACTCACCTGTACACTCACCTGTTCACTCACCTGTACACTCACCTGTACACTCACCTGTACACTCACCTGTACACTCACCTGTTCACTCACCTGTACACTCACCTGTACACTCACCTGTTCACTCACCTGTTCACTCACCTGTACACTCTGCTGTACACTCACCTGTACACTCACCTGTACACTCACCTGTACACTCACCTGTTCACTCACCTGTACACTCACCTGTTCACTCACCTGTACACTCACCTGTTCACTCGCTTGTACACTCACCTGTACTCTCACCTGTGTCCCCTCAGGTGTCGTCTGTTCGTCAGGAGGACGTGAAGGTTTCGTCAGATGATGTGTCAAAGATCCTGAACGATGTTCAGCTCATGAAGGGAAAACAGGAAACGATCGACTCCAGGATCATCGCCATGAGACAGTACGTGACTCAAACTGGGTCAAAGTTTGTGAGTGAGTTGTGAGTGTAACAGCGATTAAAAAAATGTTTTTCTGTTTTTATTTCTCAGTGAAAACGAGGCTCTGTGGAGGGAAGTTGCCAGCCTGAGACAGAAACACGTCCAGCAGCAGAAAGTGGTCAATAAGGTAAGAGCTCACCTCAACCACCTGAGATAGAAGTCTCACTGAACCCTTTTCCACCAGCGAGTGATGACATCATCACCACGTCACAGATGGAGCTGCCTGATTCATTTTCTGAAATCCTGCAGATCCATCTTGTTAAGATCCAATCACAACCGATTTCACGCGGCAGAGATTTTGTTGAACCAATCAGAGAAGAGAGACGGGAGCTGCAGACGTGACGTCAGCGGGAAGCGTCTGAATGTTTGAATAAAATGGCGTAGTGTAAAGCGAATATCTGCAGTTTTATCAGAAATAGACTCAAAATCTTCTTTAAAAGAAGAACAGAGAACTCCACTGAAAACCTTTTCTTTAAATGTAGGGCTAAAAGACAGAAATGATGCCGTCATGTTACGTAAAAAACATCATAAACTTACATGTTTGCTGAATGAAAGAACATGATCTTGACCTGGGCCCAATTCCAATTCCTGTCTTAACCCTCAATCTTGTTCGCCCTCAAAACCAAGTGTTAAAGGCTATTTTGTGACTTAGAAGTGGGACACCCCTTAAATGCAAATACATCTTCAGACTGTGGGGGGCAGCATTATGCCAAAGTGGCGTTCAGTCTCTCAGTTCAGAAGAAGAAGAAGAAGAAGGCATTTACAGAATCAGGGACAATGTCGTCTGCAGCTGTGTTTATGTCTTTTTCATCTTTTTGAGATTAGCCCGGTCATCTTATACCATTATCGGCACAAGCATGTTATATAGGCTGTTATCTTGATAAAACAATTACATTACCACAGAGAAAAATGACCATTTTGTAACGTTAACAAACCTAAACAATCATGACTATTGACAAAAGATCGTAAAATAAAAATAAATGTTATGCAACAACGAGGTAAATAATCCATAAAATGGGTCTAAACTAAGATAATACAATGGTTTTCATAATATTTATATCTCCATTATAAAGAAAATACATTTGTAGCTCGCCTTCTTTGACGCCATGTTTATCTGCTGAAATGCGCAATGCATTCTGGGTAGCTCTTGCTCCCAAGGGTGGTGTCGGAGAATCTCAGTATTGAGGGAGAAACAGCCTCAAACTTAACCCTCAACCTTAACTTTCTGAGAATCGGGACAGAACTTACACTTTGCGGGAGTGAGCATTTTGAGATTGAGGGTTAAGACAGGAATTGGAATTCACCCCTGATCTATCGTCTGTTTGTCTCTGCAGACGTTTCAGTGTTGTTGGCTGAAACTAGTGACGTACTGACATTTTATGACGACGTAATAATGTGGCTCTGACTCAGCACTTACTGTGGTTCTGAAGAAGAACAGGATCAGAATCAGAATCAGAATCAACTTTATCGCCAGGTTTGCTTGAACATACAAGGAATTTTTTTCAGTAAACTGCGCTCCCTTGTACAAGGTAATAATAAGGCATAAAAAGGTAAAATAATAATGACAATAATAATAAAAAATTTGCATATAGAATATTATCATCAACTATAAACACAAAAGAATAACAAATAGACAAGACTAATATTTACAGGCTAAAAAAATATACTATTAGTGCAGTGGTGAGTAGTTCCAGGATGCAGATATTAAATGAGGCATTTTAACAAAAGTTGCGTAGTGGTAGGAAAAGGAAACAGTGACTCAGCAAATCATTACTGAGTCAGCATTAACCAATCAGCTTGTTAGCGCTCAGTCACACGGTCATCATGATCTAATTTAACATGTTAGTGCTAATCTCGCTCTGACCTGATTATACTCTCTCTCTCTCTCTCTCTCTCTCTCTCTCTCTCTCTCTCTCTCTCTCTGCAGCTGATTCAGTTTCTGGTGTCACTCGTCCAATCCAACAGAATTCTGGGAGTAAAAAGAAAGATGTAAGTTCATCACACACATTACACACTGTACAGATCGACAACGCAAACACTCCACGCCGTACGCTTCACACACATCTGCACAAAAACACTTCACACTGTCGACAAAGCTTCAGCTCACAGTTTGTTTTATTGATGTGAACTTACACATCTACGAAACAAACTTTACACAGTAAACATCACTGACACAACCATTCTTCACTGTACACACACACACACGCTGCACTTTGTTCATTCATAAATACACACACTGCACACTGTACACATGTAATCCAGCAAATTCTCTTCACCAGTGATTCCCAACCTGTGGGTCGTGGCCCTATTTTGGGCCGTGACAGTTCTGTAATGGCCCTTTTCCACTGACTCGTCTTCGCCTTCTGACTCTGAACAAATCACTTACAAGAGGCAAAGGAATAAGTCAGCGACGGGTTTTTAATGACATTTAAACCTGACGGCACAGAACCAGACTGAATGAAGACAAAATACAGCCCTAAAATGCTCCTTCATGATTCCTAAAGAAATTAAAAGTCCTTTTTAAACTAAAAAGAAGTTAACAGCAAAGATAGTTGGCTTTAAAGATTCTTTTAAATTAAATCAAAGTTGGTCGGTGCAGGAGCGATCTGTCTGCCACGAGAGTCTTTAAGCACCAATCAGTCCATTAATCCACAGGGAACCAAAAAGGAAAACCAGTTCAAAGAAGAATGATTGATCAACAACAAATCTCTGCTATACCAGGCCCA
>RPOG01003134.1:57193-71517 GCA_008086565.1 Thalassoma bifasciatum | reverse complement strand
GTTAAAACCCCTATTTCTAGCATTGAGACCAGTCAAAGTACATTCATAACCATCTTTAAACTGTTTAAAGTCAGGTTAAACCCCTATTTCTAGCATTGAGACCAGTCAAAGTACATTCATAACCTACTTTAGACTGTTTAAAATTGGTTTAAACCCCTATTTCTAGCATTGAGACCAGTCAAAGTACATTCATTACCATATTTACACTGTTTAAAGTCAGTTTTAAACTATATTTCTAGCATTGAGACCAGTCAAAGACACTCAGAACCTACTTTAGACTGTTTAAATTCAGTAGAAACTCAGAATTCTAGCATTAAGACCGGTCAAAGTACATTCATAACCTACTTTAGACTGTTTAAAGTCAGTTTAAACCCCTATTTCTAGCAATTAGACCAGTAAAACTACACTCAGAACCTACTTCAGTTCTTTATAACAGGTTTAAACTCAGAATTCTAGCATTGAGACCAGTCAAAGAACATTCATTACCATCTTTACACTGTTTAAAGTCATTTTAAACTCAGATTTCTAGCATTGAGACCAGTCAAATTACATTCATAACCTACTTTAGACTGTTTAAAGTCAGTATAAACCCAGATTTCTCTTATTGAGACCAGTCAAAGTGCACTCATAACCTACTTTAGACTGTTTAAAGTCAGTTTAAACTCGGAATTCTAGCATTGAGACCAGTCAAAGTACATTCATAACCATATTTAGAGTGTTTAAAATTAGTTTAAACCCATTTTCTAGCATTGAGACCAGTCAAAGAATATTCATAACCTACTTTAGACTGTGTAAAATTAGTTAAAACCCCTATTTCTAGCATTGAGACCAGTCAAAGTACATTCATAACCATCTTTACACTGTTTAAAGTCAGTTTAAACCCCTATTTCTAGCACTGAGACCAGTCAAAGTACATTCATAACCTACTTTAGACTGTTTAAAATTGGTTTAAACCCCTATTTCTAGCATTGAGACCAGTCAAAGTACATTCATAACCATCTTTAGACTGTTTAAAGTCAGTTTAAACCCCTCTTTCTAGCATTAAGACCAGTCAAAGTACATTCATTATCTACTTTAGACTGTTTGAAGTCAGTTTAAAGTCAGATTTCGGGCAATAACACCAGTCAAAGTACACTCAGAACCTACTTCAGTTCTTTATAACAGGTTTAAACTCAGAATTCTAGCATTGAGACCAGTCAAAGTACATTCATAACCTACTTTAGACTGTTTAAAATTGGTTTAAACCCCTATTTCCAGCATTGAGACCAGTCAAAGTACATTCAGAACCTACTTCAGTTCTTTAAAACAGGTTTAAACTCAAAATTCTAGCATTGAGACCAGTCAAAGTGCATTCATAACCTTCTTTTGACTGTTTATAACAGGTTTAAACTCAGAATTCTAGCATTGAGACCAGTCAAAGTACATTCAAAACCTACTTTAGACTGTGTAAAATTAGTTAAAACCCCTATTTCTAGCATTGAGACCAGTCAAAGTACATTCATAACCATCTTTACACTGTTTAAAGTCAGTTTAAACCCCTATTTCTAGCATTGAGACGAGTCAAAGTACATTCATCACCTATTTTAGACTGTGTAAAATTAGTTAAAACCCCTATTTCTAGCATTGAGACCAGTCAAAGTACATTCATAACCATTTTTACACTGTTTAAAGTCAGTTTAAACCCCTATTTCTAGCATTGAGACCAGTCAAAGTACATTCATAACCTACTTTAGACTGTTTAAAATTGGTTTAAACCCCTATTTCTAGCATTGAGACCAGTCAAAGTACATTCATTATCATCTTTACACTGTTTAAAGTCAGTTTAAACCCCTATTTCTAGCATTGAGACCAGTCAAAGTACATTCATAATCTTCTTTAGACCGTGTAAAATTGGTTTAAACCCCTATTTCTAGCATTGAGACCAGTCAAAGTACATTCATAATCTACTTTAGACTGTTTAAAGTCGGTTTAAACACAGATTTCTAGCAATAAGATCAGTCAAAGTACACTCAGAACCTACTTCAGTTCTTTATAACAGGTTTAAACTCAGAATTCTAGCATTGAGACCAGTCAAAGTACATTCAAAACCTTCTTTTGACTGTTTATAACAGGTTTAAACTCAGAATTATAGCATTAAGACCAGTCAAAGTACATTCATAACCTACTTTAGACTGTTTAAAGTCAGTTTAAACCCCTATTTCTAGCATTGAGACCAGTCAAAGTGCATTCATAACCTACTTTAGACTGTTTTAAATTGGTTTAAACCCCTAATTCTAGCATTGAGACCAGTCAAAGTACATTCATAACCTACTTTAGAGTGTTAAAGTCAATTTAAACCCCTATTTCTAGCAATAAGACCAGTAAAACTACACTCAGAACCTACTTCAATTCTTTATAACAGGTTTAAACTCAGAATTCTAGCATTGAGACCAGTCAAAGTACATTCAAAACCTACTTTAGACTGTTTAAAGTCAGTTTAAACCCCTATTTCTAGCATTGAGACCAGTCACAGTACACTCAGAACCTACTTTGGACTGTTTAAAATTAGTTTAAACCCCTATTTCTAGCATTGAGACCAGTCAAAGTACACTCAGAACCTACTTTGGACTGTTTAAAGTCAGTTCAAACCCCTATTTCTAGCATTGAGACCAGTCAAAGTACATTCATAACCTACTTTAGACTGTTTATATTCAGGAGAAACTCAGAATTCTAGCATTAAGACCAGTCAAAGTACATTCATAACCATCTTTAGACTGTTTAAAGTCAGTTTAAACCCCTATTTCTAGCATTGAGACCAATCAAAGTACATTCAAAACCTTCTTTAGACTGTTAAAAATTGGATGAAACTCAGATTTCTAGCTTTGAGTCCACTCATAGTACATTCATACCCTACTTTAGACTGTTTAAATTCAGTAGAAACTCAGATTTCTAGCATTAAGACCAGTCAAAGTACATTCATAACCTACTTTAGACTGTTTAAAGTCAGTTTAAAACCCTATTTCTAGCATTGAGACCAGTCAAAGTAAACTCAGAACCTACTTTAGACTTTTTAAAGTCAGTTTAAACCCCTATTTCTAGCATTGAGACCAGTCAAAGTACACTCAGAACCTACTTTAGACTGTTTAAAATTAGTTTAAACCCCTATGTCTAGCATTGAGACCAATCAAAGTACACTCAGTACCCACTATAGACTGTTTAAAGTCAGTTTAAACTCAGATTTCTAGCAATAAGACCAGTCAAAGTACACTCAGAACCTACTTCAGTTCTTTATAACAGGTTTAAACTCAGAATTCTAGCATTGAGACCAGTCAAAGTACATTCAAAACCTTCTTTTGACTGTTTATAACAGGTTTAAACTCAGAATTCTAGCATTGAGACCAGTCAAAGTACATTCATAACCTACTTTAGACTGTGTAAAATTAGTTAAAACCCCTATTTCTAGCATTGAGACCAGTCAAAGTACATTCATAACCATCTTTAAACTGTTTAAAGTCAGGTTAAACCCCTATTTCTAGCATTGAGACCAGTCAAAGTACATTCATAACCTACTTTAGACTGTTTAAAATTGGTTTAAACCCCTATTTCTAGCATTGAGACCAGTCAAAGTACATTCATTACCATCTTTACACTGTTTAAAGTCAGTTTTAAACTATATTTCTAGCATTGAGACCAGTCAAAGACACTCAGAACCTACTTTAGACTGTTTAAATTTAGTAGAAACTCAGAATTCTAGCATTAAGACCAGTCAAAGTACATTCATAACCTACTTTAGACTGTTTAAAGTCAGTTTAAACCCCTATTTCTAGCAATAAGACCAGTAAAACTACACTCAGAACCTACTTCAGTTCTTTATAACAGGTTTAAACTCAGAATTCTAGCATTGAGACCAGTCAAAGAACATTCATTACCATCTTTACACTGTTTAAAGTCATTTTAAACTCAGATTTCTAGCATTGAGACCAGTCAAATTACATTCATAACCTACTTTAGACTGTTTAAAGTCAGTATAAACCCAGATTTCTCTTATTGAGACCAGTCAAAGTGCACTCAGAACCTACTTTAGACTGTTTAAAGTCAGTTTAAACTCGGAATTCTAGCATTGAGACCAGTCAAAGTACATTCATAACCATATTTAGAGTGTTTAAAATTAGTTTAAACCCATTTTCTAGCATTGAGACCAGTCAAAGAATATTTATAACCTACTTTAGACTGTGTAAAATTAGTTAAAACCCCTATTTCTAGCATTGAGACCAGTCAAAGTACATTCATAACCATCTTTACACTGTTTAAAGTCAGTTTAAACCCCTATTTCTAGCACTGAGACCAGTCAAAGTACATTCATAACCTACTTTAGACTGTTTAAAATTGGTTTAAACCCCTATTTCTAGCATTGAGACCAGTCAAAGTACATTCATAACCATCTTTAGACTGTTTAAAGTCAGTTTAAACCCCTATTTCTAGCATTAAGACCAGTCAAAGTACATTCATTATCTACTTTAGACTGTTTGAAGTCAGTTTAAAGTCAGATTTCGGGCAATAACACCAGTCAAAGTACACTCAGAACCTACTTCAGTTCTTTATAACAGGTTTAAACTCAGAATTCTAGCATTGAGACCAGTCAAAGTACATTCAAAACCTTCTTTTGACTGTTTATAACAGGTTTAAACTCAGAATTCTAGCATTGAGACCAGTCAAAGTACATTCATAACCTTCTTTAGACTGTTTAAAATTGGTTTAAACCCCTATTTCCAGCATTGAGACCAGTCAAAGTACATTCAGAACCTACTTCAGTTCTTTATAACAGGTTTAAACTCGGAATTCTAGCATTGAGACCAATCAAAGTACACTCAGAACCCACTATAGACTGTTTAAAATTGGTTTAAACCCCTATTTCTAGCATTGAAACCAGTCAAAGTACATTCATAACCATCTTTTGACTGTTTAAAGTCAGTTTAAACCCCTATTTCTAGCATTAAGACCAGTCAAAGTACATTCATAATCTACTTTAGACTGTTTAAAGTCAGTTTAAACTCAGAATTCTAGCATTGAGACCAGTCAAAGTACATTCATAACCTACTTTAGACTGTGTAAAATTTGTTAAAACCCTCTATTTCTAGCATTGAGAGCAGTCAAAGTACATTCATAACCATTTTTAGACTGTTTAAAGTCAGTTTAAACTCAGATTTCTAGCATTGAGACCAGTCAAATTACACTCAGAACCTACTTTAGACTGTTTAAAGTCAGTTAAAACTCGGAATTCTAGCATTAAGACCAGTCAAAGTACATTCATAACCTACTTGAGACTGTTTAAAGTCAGTTTAAACCCCTATTTCTAGCATTGAGACCAGTAAAATTACACTCAGAACCTACTTTAGACTGTTAAAAATTGGTTGAAACTCAGATTTCTAGCATTGAGACCAGTCAAAGTACATTCATAACCTACTTTAGACTGTTTAAAGTCAGTTTAAACTCAGATTTATAGCATTCAGACAAGTCAAAGTACATTCATAACCTACTTTAGACTGTATAAAGTCAGTATAAACAAAGATTTCTCTTATTGAGACCAGTCAAAGTGCACTCAGAACCTACTTTCGACTGTTTAAAGTCAGTTTAAACTCGGAATTCTAGCATTGAGACCAGTCAAAGTACATTCATAACCTACTTTAGAGTGTTAAAAGTCAGTTTAAACCCCTATTTCTAGCATTGAGACCAGTCCTACAGAACCTACTTGAGACTGTTTAAAGTCAGTTTAAACCCCTATTTCTAGCATTGAGACCAGTCAAAGTACATTCATAACCATTTTTAGACTGTTTAAAGTCAGTTTAAACCCCTATTTCTAGCAATAAGACCAGTCAAAGAACACTCAGAACCTACTTCAGTTCTTTATCACAGGTTTAAACTCAGATTTATAGCATTAAGACAAGTCAAAGTACATTCATAACCTACTTTAGACTGTTTAAAGTCAGTATAAACAAAGATTTCTCTTATTGAGACCAGTCAAAGTGCACTCAGAACCTACTTTAGACTGTTTAAAGTCAGTTTAAACTCGGAATTCTAGCATTGAGACCAGTCAAAGTACATTCATAACCTAAATTAGACTGTTAAAAGTCAGTTTAAACCCCTATTTCTAGCATTGAGACCAGTCAAAGAACACTCATAACCTACTTTAGACTGTTTAAATTCAGTAGAAACTCGGAATTCTAGCCTTAAGACCAGTCAAAGTACATTCATAACCTACTTTAGACTGTTTAAAGTCAGTTTAAACCCCTATTCATAGCATTGAGACCAGTCAAAGTACACTCAGAACCTACTTCAGTTCTTTATAACAGGTTTAAACCCATATTTCTAGCATTGAGACCAAAGTACATTCATGACCATCTTTAGACTGTTAAAAATTTGTTTAAACTAAGATTACTATTATAAAGACCAGTCACAGTACATTCATAACCTACTTTAGACTGTTTCAAGTCAGTTTAAACCCCTATTTCTAGCATTAAGACCAGTCAAAGTACACTCAGAACCTACTTCAGTTCTTTATAACAAGTTTAAACTCGGAATTCTAGCATTGAGACCAGTCAAAGTGCACTCAAAACCTACTTTAGACTGTTAAAAATTTGTTTAAACTAAGATTACTATTATAAAGACCAGTCACGGTACATTCATAACCTACTTTAGACTGTTTACATTCAGTAGAAACTCAGAATTCTAGCATTAAGACCATTCAAAGTACATTCATAACCTAAATTAGACTGTTTAAAGTCAGTTTAAACCCATATTTCTAGCATTGAGACCAAAGTACATTCATGACCATCTTTAGACTGTTTAAAGTCAGTTTAAACCCCTATTTCTAGCATTGAGACCAGTCAAAGTACATTCATAACCATTTCAGACTTTTAAAAGTCAGTTTAAACCCCTATTTCTAGCATTAAGACCAGTCAAAGTACATTCATAACCTACTTTAGACTGTTAAAAATTGGTTGAAACTCTGATGTCTAGCAATAAGACCAGTCAAAGTACACTCAGAACCTACTTCAGTTTTTTAAAACAGGTTCAAACTCAGGATTCTAGCATTGAGACCAGTCAAAGTACATTCATAACCTACTTCGGATTGTTTGAAATTAGTTTAAACCCCTATTTCTAGCATTGAGACCAGTCAAAGTACACTCAGAACCTACTTGAGACTGTTTAAAGTCAGTTTAAACCCCTATTTCTAGCATTGAGACCAGTCAAAGTACATTCATAACCATTTTTAGACTGTTTAAAGTCAGTTTAAACCCCTATTTCTAGCAATAAGACCAGTCAAAGAACACTCAGAACCTACTTCAGTTCTTTATCACAGGTTTAAACTCAGAATTCTAGCATTGAGACCAGTCAAAGAACATTCATAACCTACTTTAGACTGTTTAAAGTCAGTATAAACCCAGATTTCTAGTATTGAGACCAGTCAAATTACACTCAGAACCTACTTTAGACTGTTTAAAGTCAGTTAAAACTCAGAATTCTAGTACTGAGACCAGTCAAAGTACATTCATAACCTACTTTAGACTGCTAAAAATATGTTTAAACTCAGATTTCTATCATAAAGACCAGTCAAAGTACATTCATAACTTACTTTAGACTGTTTAAAGTCAGTTTAAACCCCTATTTCTAGCATTGAGACCAGTCAAAGTACACTCAGAACCTACTTCAGTTCTTTATAACAGGTTTAAACTCAGAATTCTAGCATTGAGACCAGTCAAAGTACATTCATAACCTACTTTAGACTGTTTAAAATTAGTTTAAACCCCTATTTCTAGCATTGAGACCAGTCAACGTACATTCATAACCATCTTTAGAGTGTTTAAAGTCAGTTTAAACCCCTCTTTCTAGCATTGAGACCAGTCAAAGTACATTCATAACCTACTTTAGACTGTTTAAATTTGGTTTAAACCCCTATTTCTGGCATTGAGACCAGTCAAAGTACACTCAGAACCTACTTTAGACTGTTTAGAGTCAGTTAAAACTCGGAATTCTAGCATTAAGACCAGTCAAAGTACATTCATAACCTACTTTAGACTGTTTAAAGTCAGTTTAAACCCCTATTTCTAGCATTGAGACCAATCAAAGTACATTCATAACCTACTTTAGACTGTTATAAGTCAGTTTAAACCCCTATTTCTGGCATTGAGACCAGTCAAAGTACACTCAGAACCTACTTTAGACTGTTTAAAGTCAGTTAAAACTCGGAATTCTAGCATTAAGACCAGTCAAAGTACATTCATAACCTTCTTTAGACTGTTTAAAGTCAGTTTAAACCCCTATTTCTAGCATTGAGACCAGTCAAAGTACATTCAAAACCTACTTTAGACTGTTAAAAATTGGTTGAAACTCAGATTTCTATCATTGAGACCAGTCAAAGTACATTCATAACCTACTTTGGACTGTTAAAAATTGGTTGAAACTCAGATTTCTATTATTAAGACCAGTCAAAGTACATTCATAACCTACTTTAGACTGTTTAAAATTGGTTTAAACTCAGATTTCTTGCATTGAGAGCAGTCAAAGTACATTCATTACCATCTTTAGACTGTTTAAAATTAGTTTAAACCCCTATTTCTAGCATTGAGACCAGTCAAAGTACATTCATAACCTACTTTAGACTGTTTAAAGTCAGTTTAAACCCCTATTTCTAGCATTGAGACCAGTCAACGTACATTCATAACCATCTTTACAGTGTTTAAAGTGAGTTTAAACCCCTCTTTTTAGCATTGAGACCAGTCAAAGTACATTCATAACCTACTTTAGACTGTTTAAATTTGGTTTAAACCCCTATTTCTGGCATTGAGACCAGTCAAAGTACACTCAGAACCTACTTTTGACTGTTTAAAATCAGTTAAAACTCTGAATTCTAGCATTAAGAACAGTCAAAGTACATTCATAACCTACTTAAGACTGTTTAAAGTCAGTTAAAACTCCTATTTCTAGCATTAAGACCAGTCAAAGTACATTCATAACCTACTTTAGACTGTTTAAAGTCAGTTTAAACCCCTATTTCTTGCATTGAGACCAGTCAAAGTACATTCATAACCTACTTTAGACTGTTTAAAATTAGTTAAAACCCCTATTTCTAGCATTGATACCAGTCAAAGTACATTCATAACCATCTTTACACTGTTTAAAGTCAGTTTAAACCCCTATTTCTAGCATTGAGACCAGTCAAAGTACATTCATAACCTACTTTAGACTGTTTAAATTTGGTTTAAACCCCTATTTCTAGCATTAAGACCAGTCAAAGTACATTCATTACCATCTTACACTGTTTAAAGTCAGTTTAAACCCATATTTCTAGCATTGAGACCAGTCAAAGACACTCAGAGCCTACTTTAGACTGTTTAAATTCAGTAGAAACTCAGAATTCTAGCATTAAGACCAGTCAAAGTACATTCATAACCTACTTTAGAGTGTTTAAAGTCAGTTTAAACCCATATTTCTAGCAATAAGACCAGTCAAACTACATTCAGAACCTACTTCAGTTCTTTATAACAGGTTTAAACTCAGAATTCTAGCATTAAGACCAGTCAAAGTACATTCATAACCTACTTTAGACTGTTTAAAGTCAGTTTAAACTCAGATTTCTAGCATTGAGACCAGTCAAAGTACATTCATAACCTACTTTAGACTGTTGAAAATTGGTTTAAACTCAGATTTCTAGCATTAAGACCAGTCAAAGTGCACTCAGAACCTACTCTAGACTGTTTTAAGTCAGTTTGATTTCGGAATTCTATCATTGAGACCAGTCAAAGTACATTCATGACCTACTTTAGAGTGTTTAAGGTCAGTTTAAACCCCTATTACTAGCATTAAGACCAGTCAAAGTACATTCATAACCTACTTAAGACTGTAAAGTCAGTTTAAACCCCTATTTCTAGCATTGAGACCAGTCAAAGTACATTCATAACCTACTTTTGACTGTTTAAAATTGGTTTAAACTCAGATTTCTAGCATTAAGACCAGTCAAAGTACATTCATAACCTACTTTAGACTGTTTAAAGTCAGTTTAAACCCATATTTCTAGCATTGACACCAGTCAAAGTACACTCAGAACCTACTTTAGACTGTTTAAAGTCAGTTAAAACTCGGAATTCTAGCATTAAGACCAGTCAAAGTACATTCATAACCTACTTTAGACTGTTTAAAGTCAGTTTAAACCCATATTTCTAGCATTGAGACCAGTCAAAGTACATTCATAACCTACTTTAGACTGTTAAAAATTGGTTGAAACTCAGATTTCTAGCATTGAGACCAGTCAAAGTACATTCATAACCTACTTTAGACTGCTATAAGTCAGTTTAAACCATTATTTCTAGCATTGAGACCAGTCAAAGTACATTCATAACCTACTTTAGACTGTTTAAAGTCAGTTTAAACCCATATTTCTAGCATTGAGACCAGTCAAAGTACATTCATAACCTACTTTAGACTGTTAAAAATTGGTTGAAACTCAGATTTCTAGCATTGAGACCAGTCAAAGTACATTCATAACCTACTTTAGACTGCTATAAGTCAGTTTAAACCATTATTTCTAGCATTGACACCAGTCAAAGTACACTCAGAACCTACTTTAGACTGTTTAAAGTCAGTTAAAACTCGGAATTCTAGCATTAACACCGGTCAAAGTACATTCATAACCTACTTTAGACTGTTAAAAATTGGTTGAAACTCAGATTTCTAGCATTGAGACCAGTCAAAGTACATTCATAACCATCTTTAGAGTGTTTAAGGTCAGTTTAAACCCATATTTCTAGCATTGAGACCAGTCAAAGTACATTCATAACCTACTTTAGACTGTTTAAAGTCAGTTTAAACTCAGATTTCTAGCAATGAGACCAGTCAAAGTACATACATAACCTACTTTAGACTGTTTTAAGTCAGTTTGATCTCGGAATTCTATCATTGAGACCAGTCAAAGTACATTCATAACCATCTTTAGAGTGTTTAAGGTCAGTTTAAACCCCTATTACTAGCATTGAGACCAGTCAAAGTACATTCATAACCTACTTTAGACTGTTTATAGTCAGTTTAAACCCCTATTTCTAGCATTGACACCAGTCAAAGTACATTCATAACCTACTTTAGACTGTTAAAAATTGGTTTAAACTCAGATTTCTAGCATTGAGACCAGTCAAAGTACATTCATAACCTACTTTAGACTGTTTAAGGTCAGTTTAAAACCCTATTTCTAGCATTGGGACCAGTCAAAGTACATTCATAACCTACTTAAGACTGTAAAGTCAGTTTAAACCCCTATTTCTAGCATTGAGACCAAAGTACATTCATAACCTACTTTTGACTGTTATAAGTCAGTTTAAACCCATATTTCTAACATTGACACCAGTCAAAGTACACTCAGAACCTACTTTAGACTGTTTAAAGTCAGTTAAAACTCGGAATTCTAGCATTAAGACCAGTCAAAGTACATTCATAACCTACTTTAGACTGTTTAAAGTCAGTTTAAACCCCTATTTCTAGCATTGAGACCAGTCAAAGTACATTCATAACCTACTTTAGACTGTTAAAAATTGGTTGAAACTCAGATTTCTAGCAATAAGACCAGTCAGAGTACACTCAGAACCTACTTCAGTTCTTTATGACAGGTTTAACTCAGAATTCTTGCACTGAGACCAGTCAAAGTACATTCATAACCTACTTTAGACTGTTTAAAGTCAGTAAAAACCCAGATTTCTCGCATTGAGACCAGTCAAATTACACTCAGAACCTACTTTAGACTGTTTAAAGTCAGTACAAACCCCTATTTCTAGCATTGAGACCAGTCAAAGTACATTCATAACCTACTTTAGACTTTTTAAAATTGGTTGAAACTCAGATTTCTAGCATTGAGACCAGTCAAAGTACATTCATAACCTACTTTAGACTGTTTAAAGTCAGTAGAAACTAAGATTTCTAGCATTAAGACCAGTCAAAGTACATTCAAAACCTACTTTAGACTGTTTAAAATTGGTTTAAACTCAGATTTCTCGCATTGAGACCAGTCAAAGTACATTCATAACCTACTTTTGACTGTAATAAATCAGTTTAAACCCAGATTTCTAGCATTGACACCAGTCAAAGTAAACTCAGAACCTACTTTAGACTGTTTAAAATTAGTTTAAACCCCTATTTCTAGCATTGAGACCAGTCAAAGTACATTCAGAACCTACTTTAGACTGTTTAAAGTCAGTTTAAACCCATATTTCTAGCATTGACACCAATCAAAGTACACTCAGAACCTACTTTAGACTGTTCAAAGTCAGTTTAAACCCCTATTTCTAGAATTGAGACCAGTCAAAGTACATTCATAACCTACTTTTGACTGTTTAAAATTGGTTTAAACTCAGATTTCTAGCATTAAGACCAGTCAAAGTACATTCATAACCTACTTTAGACTGTTTAAAGTCAGTTTAAACCCATATTTCTAGCATTGACACCAGTCAAAGTACACTCAGAACCTACTTTAGACTGTTTAAAGTCAGTTAAAACTCGGAATTCTAGCATTAAGACCAGTCAAAGTAAATTCATAACCTACTTTAGACTGTTCAAAGTCAGTTTAAACCCCTATTTCTAGCATTGAGACCAGTCAAAGTACATTCATAACCTACTTTAGACTGTTAAAAAATTGGTTTAAACTCAGATTTCTAGCATTGAGACCAGTCAAAGTACATTCATAACCTACTTTAGACTGTTTAAATTTGGTTTAAACCCCTATTTCTGGCATTGAGACCAGTCAAAGTACATTCATAACCTACCTAACATTGTTTATAATAGGTTTAAACCCAGATTTCTAGCATTGAGACCAGTCAAAGTACATAAATAACCTACATTAGTCTTTGTAAAGTCAGTTTAAACTCAGATTTCTAGCAATAAGACCAGTCAAAGTACATTCATAACCTACGTTATACTGTTTAAAATTGGTTAAAACCCCTATTTCTAGCATTGAGACCAGTCAAAGTACATTCATCACCTACTTTAGACTGTTAAAAATTGGTTTAAACTCAGATTTCTAGCAATAAGACCATCAAAGTACATTCATAACCTACTTTAGACTGTTAAAAATTGGATGAAACTCAGATTTCACCAATAAGACCAGTCAAAGAACACTCAGAACCTATTTAGGTTCTCTATAACAGGTGTAAACTCAGAATTGTAGCATTGAGACCAGTCAAAGTACATTCATAACCTACTTTAGACTGTTTAAAGTCAGTACAAACCCAGATTTCTAGTATTGAGACCAGTCAAATTACACTCAGAACCTACTTTAGACTGTTGAAAGTCAGTTAAAACTCGGAATTCTATCATTGAGACCAGTCAAAGTACATTCATTACCTACTTTTGACTGTTTAAAGTCAGTGTAAACCCCTATTTCTAACATTGAGACCAGTCAAAGTACATTCATAACCTACTTTAGACTGTTAAAAATTGGTTGAAACTCAGATTTCTATCATTGAGACCAGTCACAGTACATTCATAACCCTACTTTTGACTGTTAAAAATTGGTTTAAACTCAGATTTCTATTATTAAGACCAGTCAAAGTACATTCATAACCTACTTTAGACTGTTTAAATTCAGTAGAAACTCAGAATTCTAGCACTAAGACCAGTCAAAGTACATTCATAACCTACTTTAGACTGTTTAAAGTCAGTTTAAACCCATATTTCTAGCATTGAGACCAAAGTACATTCATGACCATCTTTACACTGTTTAAAGTCAGTTTAAACCCCTATTTCTAGCATTGAGACCAGTCAAAGTACATTCATAACCTACTTTAGACTGTTTAAAATTTGTTTAAACTCAGATTTCTAGCAATAAGACCAGTCAAAGTACATTCATAACCTACTTTAGACTGTTAAAAATTGGATGAAACTCAGATTTCTAGCATTAAGACCAGTCAAAGTACATTCATAACCTACTTTAGACTGTTTAAATTCAGTAGAAACTCAGAATTCTAGCATTAAGACCAGTCAAAGTACATTCATAACCTACTTTAGACTGTTTAAAGTCAGTTTAAAACCCTATTTCTAGCATTGAGACCAGTCAAAGTACACTCAGAACCTACATTAGACTGTTTAAAATTAGTTTAAACCCAAATTTCTAGCATTGAGACCAGTCAAAGTACACTCAGAACCTACTTTAGACTGTTCAAAGTCAGTTTAAACCCCTATTTCTAGAATTGAGACCAGTCAAAGTACATTCATAACCTACTTTTGACTGTTTAAAATTGGTTTAAACTCAGATTTCTAGCATTAAGACCAGTCAAAGTACATTCATAACCTACTTTAGACTGTTTAAA